>JANJXV010000668.1:450000-469923 GCA_024803745.1 Megascapheus bottae | reverse complement strand
GGTTAGGGTTAGGGTTACGGTTAGGAGTAGGGTTAGGTTTAGTGTTAGGGTTATGGTTAAGGGTAGGTTTAGGGTTAGTGTTAGGGTAGGGGTAGCTTTAGGTGTAGGGTTCGGGATAGGGGTAGGGGTAGCGTTGGGGTTAGGGTGATGGTTAGGTTTAGGATTAGGCGTAGGGTTAGGTTTAGGGTGAGGGTTAGCTGTAGGGGTAGGGGTAGGGTTGGGTTAGGTTTAGGGTTAAGACTAGCGCTAGGGTTATGGTTAGGTTTAGGACTAGGGCTTGGGCTAGGGTTAGGGGTAGACTTAGGGTTAGGGTTGAGTTAGGGTTAGGGATAGTGTTAGGGGTAGGGGTAGGGTTAGGGTTAGCGGTAGCGTTAGGGTTAGGGTTAGGGTTAGGCCTAGGTTAAGGTTAGGGTTAGGGTTAGGGGTTAGGGGTAGAGTTAGGGTTAGGGCTAGGGCTAGGGTTAGGGTTAGGGTTAGTGGTAGGTTTAGGGTTAGGGGTAGGGTTAGGGTTAGGGGTAGGGGTAGGGTTAGGGTTAGGGTTAGGGCTACGGCTAGGGCTAGGGTTAGGGTTAGGGTTAGGGTTAGGGGTAGGGGTAGGGTTAGGGGTAGGAGTAGGGGTAGGGTTAATGTTAGGGGTAGGGTTAGGGTTAGAGTTAGGGCTAGGGCTAGGGTTAGGGTTAGGGTTAGGTGTTTTGTTAGGGGTAGGGTTATGGTTAGGGGTAGGGGTAGGGGTAGGGATAGGTTTAGGGGTAGGGGTAGGGGTAGGGGTACATTTAGGGTTACATTTAGGGGTAGGGGTAGGGGTAGGTTTAGGGTTAGGGTTAGGGGTATGGTTAGGGTTAGGGTTAGGGGTAGGGGTAGGGGTATGGGTAGGGTTAAGCTTAGGGTTATGGTTAGGGTTAGGTGTAGGGTTAGGGTTAGGGTTAGGGTTAGGGGTAGATTTGGGGTTAGGGTTAGGGTTAGGGTTAGGGGTAGGGTTAGGGTTAGAGTTAGGGTTAGGGGTAGGATTAAGATTAGGGTTAGTTTTAGGGTTAGGGTTAGGGGTAGGGCTAGGTTTAGGGTTAGGGTTAAGGGTAGATTTGGGGTTAGTGTTAGGGTTAGGTTTAGGGGTAGGGTTAGAGTTGGCTGTAGGGATAGGGTTAGGGTTAGTGTTTTGGTTAGGGGTATAGTTAGGGTTAGAATTAGGGTTAGTGGTAGGGTTAGGGTTAGAGTTAGGGTTAGGGTTACGGTTAGGGGTAGGTTTAGGATTAGGGCTAGGCTTAGGGGTAGGGTTAGGCCTAGGGTTAGTGTTAGGGTAAGAATTAGGGGTAGGGTTAGGGTTAGGGTTAGTGGCAGGGGTATTGTTAGGGTTAGGGGTAGGGGTAGGGTAGGGGTACGTTTAGGATTAGGGATAGGATTAGGGTTAGGGTTAGGGTTATTGTTAGGGCTAGGGCTAGGGTTAGTGTTAGGGTTAGGGGTAAGTATAGGGTTAGGGTTAGGGATAGGTTAGGGTTAGTGTAAGAGTTAGGGGTAGGGTTAGGGTTAGGGTTAGGGTTAGTGGCAGGGGTATTGTTAGGGTTAGGCGTAGGGATAGGCGTAGTGGTAGGTTTAGGATTAGGGATAGGATTAGGTTTAGGGTTAGTTTTTTTGTTAGGGTTAGGTGTAGGGTTTGGGGTAGAGGTAGGGGTAGGGTTATGGTTAGGGTTAGGGGTAGGGGTAGGGGTAGATTTAGGGTTACATTTATTGGTAGGGGTAGGGGTAGGGTGAGGGGTAGGGGTAGGGTTGGGGTTAGGGTTAGGGTTAGGGTTAGGGTTAGGGTTAGGGTTAGGGGTAGGGTTAGGGTTAGGTTTATTGTTAAGGCTAGGGCTAGGGTTAGGGTGGGGGGGGGGGGGGGGGGGGGGGGGGGGGGGGGGGGGGGGGGGGGGGGGGGGGGGGGGGGGGGGGGGGGGGGGGGGGGGGGGGGGGGGGTTAGGGTTAGGGTTACCGTTAAGGGGTAGGGGTATGGTTAGGGTTAGGGTTAGGGTTACGGCTAGGGGTATTGTTAGGGTTAGGGTTATTGTTAGAGGTAGGGTTAGGATTAGAGTTAGGGTTAGGGTTACGGTTAAGGGTAGGGTTAGGGTTAGGATTAGGGTTAGGGTTAGGGTTAGGGTTAGGGTTAGGGTTAGCATAAGGGGTAGGATTAGGGTTAGGTTTAGGGGTAGGTGTAGGGTAGCGGTGGGTGTGGGTTAGGGTTAGGGGTATGGTTAGGGTTAGGGGCAGATGTAGAGGTAGAGGTAGGGTTAGGGTTAGGGTTAGCGGTCGGGGTAGGGGTAGGGGTAGGGTTAGGGTTAGGTTTTGGGCTATGGTTAAGGTTAGGTGTAGGGGTAGGGGTAGGGTGAGATTTAGGGTTAGGGTTAGGGTTAGGGTTAGGGGTAGGTTTAGGGTTAGGGTTAGGGGTAGGGTTAGGGTTAGGGTTAGGGTTAGGGGTAGGGTTAAGGTTAGGGTTAGGGTTAGGGTTAGGGGTTGGGTTTGGGTTAGGGATAGGGTTAGGGGTAGGGGTGGGTTTAGGGTTAGAGTTACGGTTAGGGGTATAGTTAGCGTTAGGGTTAGGCTTAGGGGTAGGGTTAGGGTTAGAGTTAGGGTTAGGGTTACGTGTAGGGATAGGGTTAGGGTTAGGGTTAGGGTTAGGGTAAGGGTTAGTGGCAGGGGTATTGTTAGGGTTAGGGGTAGGGGTAGGGGTAGGGGTAGGTTTAGGGTTAGGGTTAGGGTTATTTTTAGGGCTAGGGCTAGGGTTAGGGTTAGGGGTAGGGGTTAGGGTTAGGGGTAGGGGTAGGTTTAGGGGTAGGGGTAGGGTTAGCGGTAGGGATTGGGGTAGGTGTAGTGGTAGGTGTAGGTTTAGGGTTAGGATAAGGGTTAGCGTTAGGGTTAGGGGTAGAGTTATGGTTAGGGTTAGGCTTAGGGTTAGCGCTAGTGCTAGGGTTACAGTTAGGGTTAGGGCTATGGCTAGGGCTAGGGTTATGGTTAAGTTTAGGGATAGGGCTAGGGCTAGGTTTAGGATTAGGGTTAGGGATAGGTTTAGGGTTAGGTTAGAGGTAGCGTTAGTGGTAGGGGTAGGGTTAGGGTTTGGGTTAGGGTTAGGGCTAGGGGTAGGTTTAGGTTTAGGGGTAACGTTTGGGGAAGAGTTAGGTTTAGGTGTATGGTTAGGGTTAGAGTTAGGGTTAGGGTTACGGTTAGGGGTAGGGTTAGGGTTAGGATTAGGGTTAGGGGTAGGGTTAGGTTTAGGGTTAGGGTTAGTGTAAGGGGTAGGATTAGGGTTAGGTTTAGGGGTAGGTGTAGGGGTAGCGGTGGGTGTGGGTTAGGGTTAGGGGTATGGTAAGGGTTATGGGCAGGTGTAGAGTTAGAGGTAGGGTTAAGGTTAGGGTTAGCGGTAGGGGTAGGGGTGGGGGTAGGGGTAGGGTTAGGGTTAGGGTTTGGTCTATGGTTGAGGTTAGGGGTAGGGGTAGGGGTAGGGTGAGATTTAGTTTTAGTGTTAGGGGTAGGGTTAGGGGTAGGTTTAGAGTTAGGGTTAGGGTTAGGGTTAGGGGTAGGGGTAGGGTTAAGGTTAGGGTTAGGGTTAGGGTTAGGGGTTGGGTTAGGGTTAGGGATAGGGTTAGGGGTACGGGTGGGTTTAGGGTTAGGGTTAGGGTTACGGTTAGGGGTATAGTTAGCGTTAGGTTTTGGCTGAGGGTTAGGGTGAAGTTTAGAGTTAGGGTTAGGGTTACGTGTAGGGGTAGGGTTAGGGTTAGGGTTAGGGAAAGGGTTAGTGGCAGGGGTATTGTTAGGGTTAGGGGTAGGGGTAGGGGTAGGTTTAGGATTAGGGTTAGGGTTATTGTTAGGGCTAGGGCTAGGGTTAAGGGTAGGGGTTAGGGTTAGTGGTAGGGGTAGGTTTAGGTGTAGGGGTAGGGTTAGCGGTAGGGATTGGGGTAGGTGTAGGGGTAGGTGTAGGTGTAGGGTTAGGATAAGGGTTAGGGTTAGGGTTAGGGGTAGAGTTAGGGTTAGGGTTAGGCTTAGGGTTAGCGCTAGTGCTAGGGTTACAGTTAGGGTTAGGGCTATGGCTAGGGCTAGGGTTAGGTTAAGGTTAGGGTTAGGGCTAGGGCTAGGTTTAGGGTTAGGGTTAGGGATAGGTTTAGGGGTAGGGTTAGGGTTAGGGTTAGGGTTAGGGCTAGGGGTAGGTTTAGGGTTAGGGTTAGCATTAGGGGAAGAGTTAGGTTTAGGTGTAGGGTTAGGGTTACGGTTAGGGGTAGGGTTAGGGTTAGGCTTAGGTTTAGGGGTAGGTTTAGGGTTAGGGTTAGGTTTAGAGTTAAGGGTAGGGTTAGGGTTAGGGTTTGGGTTAGAGTTAGGGGTAGCCTTAGGGTTAGGGTTAGGGATAGGGGTAGGGTTAGGGTTAGGGTTAGGGTTAGGGTTACAGTTAGGAGTAGGGTTAGGTTTAGGGTTAGGGTTACGGTTAAGGGTAGGTTTAGTGTTAGTGTTAGGGTTAGGGGTAGCTTTAGGTGTAGGGTTCGGGTTAGGGGTAGGGGTAGGGTTGGGGTTAGGGTGACGGTTGGTTTAGGATTAGGTGTAGGGGTAGGGGTAGGGTTAGGGTTAGTGGTAGGGGTAGGGGTAGGGGTAGGGTTGGGTTAGGTTTAGGGTTAGGGCTAGCGCTAGGGTTATGGTTACGTTTAGGACTAGGGCTTGGGCTAGGGTTAGGGGTAGACTTAGGGTTAGGGTTGGGTTAGGGTTAGGGATAGTGTTAGGGGTAGGGGTAGGGTTAGCGTTAGGGTTATGGTTAGGGTTATGGTTAGGGCTAGGGTAGGGTTAGAGTTAGGGTTAGGGTTAGGGTAAGGATTAGGGTTAGGGTTAGGTGTAGGGTTAGGTTTAGGGCTAGTTCTACGGTTATGGTTAGGGTTAGGGGTAGGTTTAGGGTTAGGGGTAGGGGTAGGGTTAGGGGTAGGGGTAGGGTTAGGGGTAGGGGTAGGGTTAGGGGTAGGGGTAGGGGTAGGGGTAGGGGTAGGTTTAGAGTTAGGGCTAGGGCTAGGGTTAGGGTTAGGGTTAGGTTTTTTGTTAGGGTTAGGGGTATGGTTAGGGATAGGGGTAGGGGTAGGGTTAGGGGTAGGGGTAGGGGTAGGGGTAGATTTAGGGTTGCATTTAGGGTTAGGGGTAGGGGTAGGGTTAGGTTTAGGGTTAGGGGTAGGTTTAGGGGTAGGGTTAGGTTTAGGGTTGGAGTTAGGGGTAGATTTGGGGTTAGGGTTAGGGTTAGGTTTAGGGGTAGGGTTAGCGTAGGCTGCAGGGAGAGGGTTAGGGTTAGGGTGTCGGTTAGGGGTATTGTTAGGGTTAGAATTAGGGTTAGTGCTAGGGTTAGGTCTAGAGTTAGGGTTAGGGTTAGGGTTAGGGATAGTGTTAGGATTAGAGTTAGGGGTAGGGGTAGGGTTAGGGCTAGGGTTAGGGGTAGGGGTAAGGTTACGTTTAGGGTTAGGGTTAGGGTTAGGGGTAGGGGTAGGGTTAGGGTTAGGGGTAGATTTGGGGTTAGGGTTAGGGTTAGGTTTAGGGGTAGGGTTAGCGTTGGCTGTAGGGATAGGGTTAGGGTAAGGGTTTCGGTTAGGGGTATAGTTAGGGTTAGAATTAGGGTTAGTGGTAGGGTTAGGGTTAGAGTTAGGGTTAGGGTTACGGTTAGGAGTAGGTTTAGGATTAGGGCTAGGGTTAGGGGTAGGGTTAGGGTTAGGGTTAGTGTTAGGGTAAGAGTTAGGTGTTGGGTTAGGGTTAGGGTTATGCTTAGGGTTAGTGGCAGGGGTATTGTTAGGATTAGGGTAGGGGTAGGGGTAGTGGTCGGTTTAGGATTAGGGATAGGATTAGGGTTAGGTTTAGGGTTATAGTTAGGGCTAGAGCTAGGGTTAGGGTTAGGGTTATGGGTAAGAGTAGGGTTAGGGTTAGGTTAGGGTTAGGGTAAGAGTTATGGGTAGGGTTAGGGTTTGGGTTAGGATTAGGGTTAGTGGCAGGGGTATTGTTAGGGTTAGGGGTAGGGGTAGGCATAGGGGTCGGTTTAGGATTAGGGATAGGATTAGGGTTAGGGTTAGGGTTTTTGTTAGGGTTAGGGGTAGGGTTAGGCGTAGGGGTGGGGTAGGGTTATGGTTACGGGTAGGGGTAGGGGTAGGGGTAGATTTAGGGTTACATTTAGGGGTAGGGGTAGGGGTAGGGATAGGGTTAGGGGTAGGTTTAGGGTTAGGGTTAGGGTTAGGGGTAGTGTTAAGGTTAGGGTTATGGTTAGGTTTAGGGGTAGGGTTACGGTTAGGGTTAGGGTTAGGGGTAGATTTGGGGTTAGGGTTAGGGTTAGGTTTAGGGGTAGGGTTAGCGTTGGCTGTAGGGATAGGGTTAGGGTTAGGGTGTCGGTTAGGGGTATTGTTAGGGTTAGGGTTAGGGTTAGGGATAGTGTTAGGGTTAGGGTTAGGGGTTAGGGTTAGGGGTAGGGGTAGTGTTAAGGTTAGGTTTAGGGTTAGGGTTAGGGTTAGGGGTATGGTTAGGGTTAGGTTAAGGGTTAGGGGTAGATTTTGGGTTAGGGTTAGGGTTAGGTTTAGGGGTAGGGTTAGCGTTGGCTGTAGGGATGTGGTTAGGGTTAGGGTTTCGGTTAGGGGTATAGTTAGGGTTAGAATTAGGGTTAGTGGTAGTGTTAGGGTTAGAGTTAGGGTGAGGATTACGGTTAGGGGTAGGTTTAGGGTTAGGGCTAGGGTTAGGGGTAGGGTTAGGGTTAGGGTTAGTGTTAGGGTAAGAGTTAGGGGTAGGGTTAGGGTTAGGCTAAGGGTTAGTCGCAGGTGTAATGTTAGGGTTAGGGGTACGGTTAGGGGTAGGGGTAGATTTAGGATTAGGGATAAGATTAGGGTTAGGGTTAGGATTAGGGTTATTGTTAGGGCTAGGGCTAGGGTTAGGGTTAGGGTTAGGGTTAGGGGTAAGGGTAGGGTTAGGGTTAGGGTTAGGTTAGGGTTAGGGTAAGAGTTAGGGGAAGGGTTTGGTTTAGGGTTAGGGTTAGGGTTAGTGGCAGGGGTATTGTTAGGGTTAGGGTTAGGGGTAGGGGTAAGGGTAGTTTAGGATTAGGGTTAGGTTTAGGGTTATTGTTACGGCTAGGGCTAGGGTTAGGGTTAGGGTTAGGGGTAAGAGTAGGGTTAGGGTTAGGGTTAGGTTAGGGTTAGGGGTAGGGTTAGGGGTAGGTTTAGGGTTTGAGTTAGGGCTAGGGTTAGGGGTATGGTTAGGGGTGTGGTAGGGTTAGGGTTAGGGTTAGGGTTAGGGTTAGGGTTAGGGCTAGGGTTAGGGTTAGGTTTAGTGCTAGGGCTAGGTTAAGGGTTAGGTTTAGGGTTAGGGTTAGGATTAGGGTTAGGGTTTTAGGGATAGGGTTCGGGTTACAGTTAGTGTTAGGGATAGGGGTAGGGTTAGCGTTAGGAGTAGGGTTAGTGTTAGTGTTAGGGTTAGGGTTAGGGGTAGGGGTAGGGTTAGGGGTAGGGGTATGTGTAGGGTTAGGGTTAGTATTAGCGTTAGGGTTAGGGTTAGGGGTTGAGTTAGGGTTAGGGTTAGGCTTAGGGTTAGGGCTAGGGCTAGAGCTAGGGTTACAGTTAGGGTTAGAGCTACGGCTATGGCTAGGGTTAGGGTTAAGTTTAGGGTTAGGGCTAGGGCTAGGTTTAGGGTTAGGGTTAGGTTTAGGGTTAGGGTTAGGGTTAGGGGTAGGTGTAGGGGTAGGGGTTAGGGTTAGGGTTAGGTTTAGGGGTAGGGTTAGCGTAGGCTGCAGGGATAGGGTTAGGGTTAGGGTGTCGGTTAGGGGTATTGTTAGGGTTAGAATTAGGGTTAGTGGTAGGGTTAGGTCTAGAGTTAGGGTTAGGGTTAGGGTTAGGGGTAGTGTTATGGTTAGAGTTAGGGGTAGGGGTGGGCTTAGGGTTAGGGTTAGGGGTAGGGGTAAGGTTAAGGTTAGGGTTAGGGTTAGGTTTAGGGGTAGCGGTATGGTTAGGGGTAGGGTTAGGGTTAGGGTTAGGGGTAGATTTGGGGTTAGGGTTAGGGTTAGGTTTAGGGGTAGGGTTAGCGTTGGCTGTAGGGATAGGGTTAGGGTTAGGGTTTCAGTTAGGGGTATAGTTAGGGTTAGAATTAGGGTTAGTGGTAGGGTTAGGGTTAGAGTTAGGGTTAGGGTTACTGTTAGGGGTAGGTTTAGGATTAGGGCTAGGGTTAGGGGTAGGGTTAGGGTTAGGGTTAGTGTTAGGGTAAGAGTTAGGTGTTGGGTTAGGGTTAGGGTTATGGTTAGGGTTAGTGGCAGGGGTATTGTTAGGATTAGGGTAGGGGTAGGGGTAGGGGTCGGTTTAGGATTAGGGATAGGATTAGGGTTAGGTTTAGGGTTATAGTTAGGGCTAGAGCTAGGGTTAGGGTTAGGGTTATGGGTAAGAGTAGGGTTAGGGTTAGGTTAGGGTTAGGGTAAGAGTTATGGGTAGGGTTAGGGTTAGGGTTAGGATTAGGGTTAGTGGCAGGGGTATTGTTAGGGTTAGGGGTAGGGGTAGGCATAGGGGTCGGTTTAGGATTAGGGATAGGATTAGGGTTAGGGTTAGGGTTTTTGTTAGGGTTAGGGGTAGGGTTAGGCGTAGGGGTAGGGGTAGGGTTATGGTTAGGGGTAGGGGTAGGGGTAGGGGTAGATTTAGGGTTACATTTAGGGGTAGGGGTAGGGGTAGGGATAGGGTTAGGGGTATGTTTAGGGTTAGGGTTAGGGTTAGGGGTAGGGTTAAGGTTAGGGTTATGGTTAGGTTTAGGGGTAGGGTTAGGGTTAGGGTTAGGGTTAGGGGTAGATTTGGGGTTAGGGTTACTGTTAGGTTTAGGGGTAGGGTTAGCGTTGGCTGTAGGGATAGGGTTAGGGTTAGGGTGTCGATTAGGGGTATAGTTAGGGTTAGAATTAGGGTTAGTGGTAGTGTTAGGGTTAGAGTTAGGGTTAGGATTACGGTTAGGGGTAGGTTTAGGGTTAGGGCTAGGGTTAGGGGTAGGGTTAGGGTTAGGGTTAGTGTTAGGGTAAGAGTTAGGGGTAGGGTTAGGGTTAGGCTAAGGGTTAGTCCCAGGTGTAATGTTAGGGTTAGGGGTACGGTTAGGGGTAGGGGTAGATTTAGGATTAGGGATAGGATTAGGGTTAGGGTTAGGATTAGGGTTATTGTTAGGGCTAGGGCTAGGTTTAGGGTTAGGGTTAGGGTTAGTGGTAAGGGTAGGGTTAGGGTTAGGGTTAGGTTAGGGTTAGGGTAAGAGTTAGGGGAAGGGTTTGGTTTAGGGTTAGGGTTAGGCTTAGTGGCAGGGGTATTGTTAGGGTTAGGGGTAGGGGTAGGGGTAGGGGTAGGTTTAGGATTAGGGATAGGATTAGGGTTAGGTTTAGGGTTATTGTTACGGCTAGGGCTAGGGTTAGGGTTAGGGTTAAGGGTAAGAGTAGGGTTAGGGTTAGGGTAAGGTTAGGGTTAGGGGTAGGGTTAGGGGTAGGTTTAGGGTTTGAGTTAGGGCTAGGGTTAGGGGTATGGTTAGGGGTGTGGTAGGGTTAGGGTTAGGGTTAGGGTTAGGGTTAGGGCTAGGGTTAGGGTTAGGTTTAGTGCTAGGGCTAGGTTAAGGGTTAGGTTTAGGGTTAGGGTTAGGTTTAGCGTTAGGGTTTTAGGGATAGGGTTCGGGTTACAGTTAGTGTTAGGGATAGGGGTAGGGTTAGCGTTAGGAGTAGGGTTAGTGTTAGGGTTAGGGTTAGGGGTAGGGGTAGGGGTAGGGGTAGGGGTAGGGGTGTGTGTAGGGTTAGGGTTAGGATTAGCATTAGGGTTAGGGTTAGGGGTTGAGTTAGGGTTAGGGTTAGGCTTAGGGTTAGGGCTAGGGCTAGAGCTAGGGTTACAGTTAGGGTTAGAGCTACGGCTATGGCTAGGGTTAGGGTTAAGTTTAGGGTTAGGGCTAGGGCTAGGTTTAGGGTTAGGGTTAGGTTTTGGGTTAGGGTTAGGGTTAGGGGTAGGTGTAGGGGTAGGGGTAGGTTTAAGTTTAGGTTTAGGGGGAGGGGGAGGGGTAGGGGTAGGGTTAGGGCTAGGTGTAGGGGTAGCGGTAGTTGTAGGGTTAGGATTAGGGTTAGGGTTCGGGTTAGGGGTAGGGGTAGGGGTGGGGTTAGGGTTATGGTTAGGGGTAGGGGTAGGTGTAGGGTTAGGTTTAGGGTTGGGTTTAGGCGTAGGGTTAGGGTTTGGAGTAGGGTTAGGGTTAGGGTTAGGGTTAGGGTTATGGTTAGGGTTGGGGTTTCGGCTAGGGTTAGGTTTAGGTTTAGGGTTAGGGGTAGGGGTAGGGGTAGGGGTAGGGTTAGGGTTAGGGTTAGAGGTAGTGTTAGGGGAATGGTTATGGTTAGGGGTAGGGGTAGGGTTAGGGTTAGGGGTAGGGGTAGGTTTAGGTTTAGGGGTAGCGTTATGGGATGGGTTAGGTTTAGGGGTAGGGTTAAGGTTAGAGTTAGGTTAGGGTTATGGTTAGGGTTAGGGTTAGGGCTAGGGGTAGGGTTAGGGTTAGGGTTAGGGTTAGGGGTAGGGTTAGGGTTAGGGTTAGTGTTAGGGTTATAGTTAGGGGTAGGGTTAGGATTAGGGTTAGGGGTAGGGTTAGGGTTAGGATTAGGGTTAAGGTCAGGGTTATAGTTAGGGGTAGGTGTAGGGGTAGGGTTAGGGTTAGGGTTAGAGGTAGGGTTGGGGTTAGGGTTAGGGTTAGAGTTAGCGTTAGGGGTAGGTTTAGGGTTAGGGTTAGTTTTAGGGTTAAAGTTAGGGGTAGGGTTAGGGTTAGGGGTAGGGTTAGGGGTAGGGTTAGTTGTAGGGTGAGGGTTAGGGGTAGCTTTAGGGGTAGGGTTAGGTTTAGGGTTAGGGGTAAGTTTAGGGGTAGGGTTAGGGTTAGGGTGACGGTTAGGTTTAGGGTTATGGGTAGGTGTAGGGTTAGGTTTAGGGTTAGCGGTACGGGTAGGGGTAGGGGTAGTGATAGTGTTAGGGCTAGGGTTAGGATTAGGGTTAGGGTTAGGGGTAGGTTTAGGGTTTGAGTTAGGGGTAGGGTTAGGGGTATGGTTAGGGGTATGGAAGGGTTAGGGTTAGGGTTAGGGTTAGGGCTAGGGCTAGGTTTATGGTTAGGTCTAGGTTTAGGGTTAGGTTTAGTGCTAAGGCTAGGTTAAGTGTTAGGTTTAGGGTTAGGGTTAGGATGAGGGTTAGGGTTTTAGGGTTAGGATTCGGGTTACGGTTAGGGTAAGGGATAGGGGTAGGGTTAGCGTTAGGAGTAGGGTTAGGGTTAGGGTTAAGGTTTGGGGTAGGGGTAGGGTTAGGGGTAGGGTACGTGTAGGGTTAGGGTTAGGATTAGCGTTAGGGTTAGGGTTAGGGGTAGATTTAGGGTTAGGGTTAGGCTTAGGGTTAGGGCTAGAGCTAGGGTTACAGTTAGGGTTAGAGCTATGGCTATGGCTAGGGTTAGGGTTAAGTTTAGGGTTAGGGGTAGGGCTAGGTTTAGGGTTAGGGTTAGTGTTAGGGCTAGGGTTATGGTTAGGTGTAGGAGTAGGGGTAGGTTTAGGGTTAGGTTTAGGGGTAGGGTTAGTGTTAGGAGTAGGGGTAGGGTTAGGGCTAGGTGTAGGGGTAGCTTTAGGTGTAGGGTTAGGATTAGGGTTAGGGTTAGGGTTAGGGGTAGGGGTAGGGTTACGATTAGGGTTAGGGTTACTTATAGGGTTAGGGTTAGGGTTAGTGGTAGGGTTAGGGTTAGGGTTAGGGTTAGAGTTAGGGTTAGGGTTAGGGTTAGTGGCAGGGGTATTGTTAGGGTTAGGGGTAGGGGTAGGGGTAGGGGTAAGGGTCGGTTTAGGATTAGGGTTAGGATTAGTGTTAGGGTTAGTGTTAGGGTTAGGGTTATTGTTAGGTCTAGGGCTAGGGTTAGGTTTAGGGTAGAGGTAGAGGTTAGGGTTAGGGTTAGGGGTAGGGTAGGGGTAGGTTTATGGGTAGGGGTAGGGGTAGGGTTAGGGGTAGGTGTAGGGTTACGGTTAGAATTAGGGTTAGGGTTAGGGGTAGGGTTAGGGTTAGGGGTAGAGTTATTGGAAGGGTTAGGTTTAGGGGTAGGGTTAGGGTTAGAGTTAGAGTTAGGGTTACGGTTAGAGGTAAGTTTAGGGTTGGGGTTAAGGTTCGGGGTAGGGTTTAGGTTAGGGTTAGGGTTAGGGTTACGATTAGCGGTAGGGTTAGGTTTAGGATTAGGGTTAGGGGTAGGGTTAGGGTAGGGTTACAGTTAAGTGTAGGGTTAGGGTTAGAGTTAGGGTTAGGTATAGGGGTAGGGGAAATTTAAGGGTTAGGGTTTGGGGTAGGATTAGGGGTAGGGTTAGGGGTAGGGTTAGTGTTAGGGTTAGGGCTAGGGGTAGGGGTAGGGATAGGGGTAGGTTTAGGGTTAGGGTAGGGTTAGGTGTAGGGTTAGGGATGGGGTTGGGGTTAGGTTTAGAAGTAGGGGTAGGGTTAGGGTTAGGGTTAAGTCTAGGGCTAGGGTTAGGGTTAGGGTTAGGGTTAGGGTTACCATTAAGGGGTAGGGGTAGGGTTAGGGTTAGGGTTAGGGTTACGGTTAGGGGTATTGTTAGGGTTAGGGTTATTGTTAGGGGTAGGGTTAGCATTAGAGTTAGGGTTAGGGTTATGGTTAGGGGTAGGGTTAGGGCTGGGATTAGGAGTAGGGGTAGGTTTAGGGTTAGGGTTAGGGTTAGCGTTAGGGGTAGGGGTAGGATTAGGGTTAGGTTTAGGGGTAGGTGTAGGGGTAGCATTGGGTGTAGGGTTAGGGTTAGGGGTAGGGTTAGGGTTAGGGGCAGGTGTAGGGGTAGAGGTAGGGTTAGGGTTTGGGTTAGCGGTAGGGGTAGTTGTAGTGGTAGGGGTAGGGTTAGGGTTAGGGTTAGAGGTAGGGGTAGGAATAGGGTTAGGATTAGGTTTAGGGTTAGGTGTAGGGTTAGTGGTAGGTTAGGGTAAGGTTAGCGTTAGGTGTAGGTTTAGGGTTAGGGTTAGTGTTACGGTTAAGGGTATAGTTAGCGTTAGGGTTAGGCTTAGGTGTAGGGTTAGGGTTAGATTTAGGGTTAGGGTTACGTGTAGGGGTAGGGTTTGTGTTAAGGTTAGGTTTATTGTTAGGGCTAGATGTAGGGTTAGGGTTATGGTTAGGGGTAGGGGTTAGGGTTCGGGGTGGGGGTAGTTTTAGGGTTAGGGGTAGGCTTAGGGGTAGGGATAGGGGTAGGGTTAGGGGTAGATGTAGGACTAGGGTTAGGATTAGGGTTAGGGTTAGCGTTAGGGGTACAGTTAGGGTTAGGGTTAGGCTTAGGGTTAGGGCTAGTGCAAGGGTTACAGTTAGGGTTAGGACTATGGCTAGGGCTAGGGTTAAGGTTAAGGTTAGGGTTAGGGCTAGGGCTGGGTTTAGGGTTAGGGTTAGGGATAGGGTTAGGGGTAGGGTTAAGGTTAGGGGTAGGGTTAGGGTTGGAGGTAGCGTTAGGGTTAGGGTTAGGGTTAGGGTTAGGGTTAGGGTTTGGGTTAGGGTTAGGGCTAGGGATATTGTTAGGGTTAGGTGTAGCGTTAGGGGAATGGTTAGGTTTAGGGATAGGGTTAGGGTTAGAGTTAGGGTTAGGGTTACGATTAGGGGTAGGGTTAGGGTTAGGGTTAGGTTTAGGGGTAGGGTTAGGGTTAGGGTTAGGTTTAGAGTTAAGGGTATGGTTAGGGTTAGGTTTAGGGTTAGAGTTAGGGGTAGGCTTAGGGTTAGGGTTAGGGTTAGGGTTAGGGGTAGGGTAGGGTTAGGGTTAGGGTTAGGGTTAGGGTAAGCATTAGGGCTAGCGTTAGGGGTAGGGTTAGGGTTAGGTTTAGGGTTACGGTTAGGAGTAGGGTTAGGTTTAGGGTTAGGATTACGGTTACGGGTAGGTTTAGGTTTAGGGTTAGGGTTAGGGTTAGGGTTAGGGTGAGGGGTAGGGTTGGGGTTGGGGTTAGGGTGACGGTTAGGTTTAGTATTAGGCATAGGGTTAGGGTTAGGGTTAGGGTCAGCGGTAGGGGTAGGGGTAGGGTTAGGGGTAGGGGTAGGGTTAGGTGTAGGGTTAGGGCTAGCGCTAGGGTTATGGTTAGGTTTAGGACTAGGGCTTCGGCTAGGGTAAGGGGTAGACTTAGGGTTAGGTGTAGGGTTAGGGTTAGGGTTAGGGTTAGGGGTAGATTTGGGGTTAGGTTTAGGTTTAGGGGTAGGTTTAGCATTGGCTGTAGGGATAGGGTTACTGTTAGGGTTACGGTTAGGGGTATAGTTATGGATAGGATTAGGGTTATTGGTAATGTTAGAGTTAGAGTTAGGGTTAGGGTTACGGTTGGAGGTAGGTTTAGGGTTAGGGTTAGGGTTAGGGTTAGAGTTAGGGTTAGGGGTAGGGGTAGGGGTAGGGGTAGGTTTAGGATTAGGGATAGGATTAGGGTTAGGGTTAGGTTAGGGTTATTGTTAGGGCTTGGGCTAGGGTTAGGGTTAGGGTTAGGGTTAGGGGTAGGGCTAGGGGTACGGTTAGGGTTAGGGTTAGGGGTAGGATTAGGGGTAGGTTTATGGTTTGAATTAGGGGTAGGGTTAGGGGTATGGTTAGGGGTATGGTAGGGTTAGGGTTAGGGTTAGGGTTACGGCTATGGCTAGGGTTAGGTTTAGGGCTAGGGTTAGGTTTAGGTTTAGTGGTAGGGCTAGGTTAAGGGATAGGTTTAGGTTAGGGTTAGGATTAGGGTTAGGGTTTTAGGGTTAGGGTGCTGGTTACGGTTAGGTTTAGGGATAGGGGTAGGGTTAGCGTTAGGAGTACGGTTAGGGTAAGGGTTAGGGTTAGGGTTAGGGGTAGAGTTAGGGTTAGGTTTAGGCTTAGGGTTAGGGCTATGGCTAGGGTTACAGTTAGGGTTAGAGCTATGGCTATGGCTAGGGTTAGGGTTAAGTTTAGGGTTAGGGCTAGGGCTAGGATTAGGGTTAGGGTTAGGGTTAGGGTTGGGGTTGGGGTTAGGGTTAGGGGTAGGGTTAGGGTTAGGGTTAGGGTTATTGTTAAGGCTAGGGCTAGGGTTAGGGTTAGGGTTAGGGTTAGGGTTCGGGTTACCGTTAAGTGGTAGGGGTAGGGTTAGGGTTAGGGTTAGGGTTACGGTTAGGGGTATTGTTAGGGTTAGGGTTATTGTTAGAGGTAGGTTTAGGATTAGAGTTAGGGTTAGGGTTACGGTTAAGGGTAGGGTTAGAGTTCGGATTAGGTTTAGGGGTAGGGTTAGGGTTAGGGTTAGGGTTAGCGTAAGGGGTAGGATTAGGGTTAGGTTTAGGGGTAGGTGTAGCGGTAGCGGTGGGTGTGGGTTAGGGTTAAGGGTATGGTTAGGGTTAGGGGCAGGTGTAGAGATAGAAGTATGGTTAGGGTTAGGGTTAGCGGTAGGGGTAGGGTTAGGGGTAGGGTTAGGGTTAGGGTTTTGGCTATGGTTAAGGTTAGGGGTAGGGGTAGGGGTAGGGTGAGATTTAGATTTAGGGTTAGGGGTAGGGTTATGGATAGGTTTAGGGTTAGGTTTTGGGTAGGGTTAGGGTTAGGGTTAGGGGTAGGGGTAGGGTTATGTTTAGGGTTAGGGTTAGGGTTAGGGGTTGGGTTAGGGTTAGGGATAGGGTTAGGGGTAGGAGTGGGTTTAGGGTTAGGGTTACGGTTAGGGGTATAGTTAGCGTTAGGGTTAGGCTTAGGGGTAGGGTTAGTGTTAGAGTTAGGGTTAGGGTTACGTGTAGGGGTAGGATTAGGGTTAGGGTTAGGGTAAGGGTTAGTGGCAGGGGTATTGTTTGGGTTAGGGGTAGGGGTAGGGGTAGGGGTAGGTTTAGGATTAGGGTTAGGGTTATTGTTAGGGCTAGGGCTAGGGTTAGGGTTAGGGGTAGGGGTTAGGGTTAGGGGTAGGGGTAGGTTTAGGGGTAGGGGTAGGTTTAGCGGTAGGGATTGGGGTAGGTGTAGGGGTAAGTGTAGGTTTAGGGTTAGGATAAGGGTTAGGGTTAGGGTTAGGGGTAGAGTTAGGGTTAGGGTTAGGCTTAGGGTTAGCGCTAGTGCTAGGGTTACAGTTAGGGTTAGGGCTATGGCTAGGGCTAGGGTTATGGTTAAGGTTAGTGTTAGGGCTAGGGCTAGGTTTAGGGTTAGGGTTAGGGATAGGTTTAGGGGTAGGGTTAGGGTTAGGGTTAGGGTTAGGGTTAGGTTAGAGGTAGCGTTAGGGGTAGGGTTAGGGTTAGAGTTTGGGTTAGGGTTACGGCTAGGGGTAGGTTTAGGGTTAGGGGTAGCGTTAGGGGAAGAGTTAGGTTTAGGTGTAGGGTTAGGGTTAGAGTTAGGGTTAGGGTTACGGTTAGGGTTAGGGTTAGGGTTAGGCTTAGGTTTAGGGGTAGGGTTAGGGTTAGGGTTAGGGTTAGGTTTAGAGTTAAGGGTAGGGTTAGGGTTAGGGTTTGGGTTAGAGTTAGGGGTAGGCTTAGGGTTAGGGTTAGGTTTAGGGACAGGGGTAGGGTTAGGGTTAGGGTTAGGGTTAGGGTTACAGTTAGGAGTAGGGTTAGGTTTAGTGTTAGTGTTAGGGTTAGGGGTAGCTTTAGGTGTAGGGTTCGGGTTAGGGGTAGGGGTAGGGTTGGGGTTAGGGTGACGGTTAGATTTAGGATTAGGCGTAGGGGTAGGGTTAGGGTTAGGGTTAGCGGTAGGGGTAGGGGTAGGGGTAGGGTTGGGTTAGGTTTAGGGTTAGGGCTAGCGCTAGTGTTATGGTTAGGTTTAGGACTAGGGCTTGGGCTAGGGTTAGGGGTAGACTTAGGTTTAGGGTTGGGTTATGGTTAGGGATAGTGTTAGGGGTAGTGTTAGGGTTAGCGAAAGGGTTAGGGTTAGGGCTAGGGTAGGGTTAGGGTTAAAGTTAGGGTTAGGGTTAGGGTTAGGATTAGGGTTAGGGTTAGGGGTAGGGTTAGGGTTAGGGCTAGGGCTAGGGTTAGGGTTAGGGTTAGGGGTAGGTTTAGGGTTAGGGGTAGGGGCAGGGTTAGGGGTAGGGGTAGGGTTAGGGTTAGGGTTAGGGCTAGGGCTAGGGCTAGGGTTAGGGTTAGGGTTAGGGGTAGGTGTAGGGTTAGGGGTAGGGTTAGGGGTAGGGGTAGGGGTAGGGGTAGGGGTAGGGGTAGGGGTAGGGATAGGGGTAGGGTTAGGGGTAGGGGTAGGGTTAGGGTTAGAGTTAGGGCTAGGGCTAGGGTTAGGGTTAGGGTTAGGGTTTTTGTTAGGGTTAGGGGTACGGTTAGGGGTAGGGGTAAGGGTAGGGTTAGGGTTAGGGGTAGGGGTAGGGGTAGGGGTAGATTTAGAGTTACATTTAGGGTTAGGGTTATGGGTAGGGTTAGGTTTAGGGTTAGGGGTAGGTTTAGGGGTAGGGTTAGGGTTAGGGGTAGGGGTAGGGTTAAGGTTAGGGTTATGGTTAGGGTTATGGGTAGGGTTAGGGGTAGGTTAGGGTTAGGGGTAGATTTGGGGTTAGGGTTAGGGTTAGGTTTAGGGGTAGGGTTAGCGTTGGCTGCAGGGATAGGGTTAGGGTTAGGGTGTCGGTTAGGGTTATTGTTAGTGTTAGGATTAGGGTTAGTGGTAGGGTTAGGGCTAGAGTTAGGGTTAGGGTTAGGGTTAGGGATAGTGTTAGGGTTAGAGTTAGGGGTAGGGGTAGGGTTAGGGTTAGGGTTAGGGTTAGGGGTAGGGTTAAGATTAGGGTTATGGTTAGGGTTAGGGTTAGGGGTAGGGTTAGGGTTAGGGTTGGGGTTAGGGGTAGTTTTGGGGTTAGGGTTAGGGTTAGGTTTAGGGGTAGGGTTAGCGTTGGCTGTAGGGATAGGGTTAGGGTTAGGGTTTCGGTTAGGGGTATAGTTAGGGTTAGAATTAGGGTTAGTGGTAGGGTTAGGGTCAGAGTTAGGGTTACGGTTACGGTTAGGGGTAGGTTTAGGATTAGGGCTCGGGTTAGGGGTAGGGTTAGGGTTAGGGTTAGTGTTAGGGTAAGAGTTAGGGGTAGGGTTAGGGTTAGGGTTAGGGTTAGGGTTAGTGGCAGGGGTATTGTTAGGGTTAGGGGTAGGGGTAGGGGTAGGGGTAGGTTGAGGATTAGGGATAGGATTAGGGTTAGGTTTAGGGTTATAGTTAGGGCTAGGGCTAGGGTTAGGGTTAGGGTTAGGGGTAATGGTAGGGTTAGGGTTAGGTTAGGGTTAGGGTAAGAGTTATGTGTAGGGTTAGGGTTAGGGTTAGGATTAGGGTTAGTGGCAGGGGTATTGTTAGGGTTAGGGGTAGGGTTAGGCGTAGGGCTAGGTTTAGGATTAGGGATAGGATTAGGGTTAGGTTTAGGGTTTTTGTTAGGGTTAGGGGTAGGGTTAGGGGTAGGGGTTGGGGTAGGGTTAGGGTTAGGGTTAGGGCTAGTTGTAGGGGTAGATTTAGGGTTACATTTAGAGGTAGGGGTAGGGGTAGGGTTAGGGATAGGGTTAGGGGTAGGTTTAGGGTTAGGGTTAGGGTTAGGGTTAGGGGTAGGTTTAAGGTTAGGGTTATGGTTAGGTTTAGGGGTAGGGCTAGGGTTAGGGTTAGGGTTAGGGGTAGATTTGGGGTTAGGGTTAGGGTTAGGTTTAGGGGTAGGGTTAGCGTTGGCTGTAGGGATAGGGTTAGGGTTAGGGTTAGGGTTAGGGGTATGGTTAGGGTTAGGGTTAGGGTTAGGGATAGTGTTAGGGTCAGAGTTAGTGGTAGGTTTAGAGTTAGGGTTAGGGTTAGGGGTAGGGGTAGGGTTAAGGTTAGGTTTAGGGTTAGGGTTCAGGTTAGGGGTATTGTTAGGGTTAGGGTTAGGGTTAGGGGTAGATTTTGGGTTTGGGTTAGGGTTAGGTTTAGGGGTAGGGTTAGCGTTGGCTGTAGGGATATGGTTAGGGTTAGGGTTTCGTTAGGGGTATAGTTATGGTTAGAATTAGGGTTAGTGGTAGTGTTAGGGTTAGAGTTATGGTTAGGGTTACGGTTAGGGGTAGGTTTAGGGTTAGGGCTAGGGTTAGGGGTAGGGTTTGGGTTAGGGCTAGGGTTAGGGGTAGGGTTAGGGTTAGGGTAAGGGTTAGTCGCAGGGGTATTGTTAAGGTTAGGGGTACGGGTAGGGGTAGGTTTAGGATTAGGGATAGGATTAGGGTTAGGGTTAGGATTAGGGTTATTGTTAGGGCTAGGGCTAGGGTTAGGGTTAGGGTTAGGGCTAAGGGTAGGGTTAGGGTTAGAGTTAGGTTAGGGTTAGGGTAAGAGTTAGGGGAAGGGTTTGGTTTAGGGTTAGGGTTAGGGTTAGTGGCAGGGGTATTGTTAGGGTTAGGGATAGGGGTAGATGTAGGGGTAGGGGTAGGTTTAGGATTAGGGATAGGATTAGGGTTAGGTTTAGGGTTATTGTTAGGGCTAGGGCTAGGGTTAGGGTTAGAGTTAGGGGTAAGGGTAGGGTTAGGGTTAGGGTTAGGGTTAGGGTTAGTTTTAGTGCTAGGGCTAGGTTAAGGGATGGTTTAGGGTTTGGGTTAGGATTAGGGTTAGGGTTTTAGGGATCGGGTTCGGGTTACAGTTAGTGTTAGGGATAGGGGTAGAGTTAGCGTTAGGAGTAGGGTTAGTGTTAGGGTTAGGGTTAGGGTCAGGGGTAGGGGTAGGGTTAGGGGTAGGGGTATGTGTAGGGTTAGGGTTAGGATTAGCGTTAGGGTTAGGGTTAGGGGTTGAGTTAGGGTTAGGGTTAGGCTTAGGGTTAGGGCTAAGGCTAGAGCTAGTGTTACAGTTAGGGTTAGAGCTATGGCTATGGCTAGGGTTAGGGTTAAGTTTAGGATTAGGGCTAGGGCTAGGTTTAGGGTTAGGGTTAGGGTTACGGGTAGGTGTAGGGGTAGGGGTAGGTTTAAGGTTAGGTTTAGGGGGAGGGGGAGGGGTAGGGGTAGGGTTAGGGCTAGGTGTAGGGGTAGCGGTAGTTGTAGGGTTAGGATTAGGGTTAGGGTTCGGGTTAGGGGTAGGGGTAGGGGTGGGGT
>JANJXV010000668.1:420000-445000 GCA_024803745.1 Megascapheus bottae | reverse complement strand
AGGGTTAGGGGTAGGTGTAGGGTTAGGGTTAGGGTTACGTTTAGGGGTAGGGTTAGGGTTTTGAGTAGGGTTAGGGTTAGGGTTATGGTTAGGGTTAGGGTTGGTGTTAGGGCTAGGGTTAGGTTTAGGGTTAGGGTTAGGGGTAGGGATAGGGTTAGGGTTAGGGGTAGGGTTAGGGTTAGAGGTAGCGTTAGGGGAATGGTTAGGGTTAGGGGTAGGGTTAGGGTTAGGGTTAGGGGTAGGTTTAGGGTTAGGGGAAGCGTTAGGGGAAGTGTTAGGTTTATGGGTAGGGTTAGGATTAGAGTTAGAATTAGGGTTACGGTAAGGTGTAGGGTTAGGGTTAGGGTTAGGGTTTGGGGTAGGGTTAGGGTTAGGGTAAGGGTTAGAGTTAGGGGTAGGGTTAGGGTTAGTGTTAGGGTAGAGTTAGGGTTAGGTTTAGGGTTAGGGTTAGGGTAAGCGTTAGGGGTAGGGTTAGGGTTAGGGTTAGGGTTACGGTTAGGGGTAGGGGTAGGGTTCGGTTTAGGGTTAGGTTTAGGGTTAGGGGTAGGGTTGGGGTTATGGTTAGGGTTAGGTTTAGCCTTAGGGGTAGTTGTAGGGTTAGGGTTAGGGTTAGGGTTAGGGTTAAAGTTAGAGTTAGGGGTAGGGTTAGGGTTAGGGTTAGGGTTAGGGGGAGGGTTAGGTTAATGTAGGGTTAGGGGTAGCTTTAGGAGAAGGGTTAGGTTTAGGGTTAGGGGTAAGTTTAAGGGTGGGGTTAGGTTTAGGGTGACGGTTAGGGTTAGGATTAGGAGTAAATGTAGGGTTAGGGTTAGGGTTAGCGGTACGGGTAGGGGTAGAGGTAGGGGTAGCGTTAGGGTTAGGGTTAGGGTTAGGAATAGGGAATGGTTAGGAGTAGGGTTAGGGTTAGGGTTAGGGTTACGGGTAGGGCTAGGGTTAGGGTTATGGGTAGCTTTACGGGTAGGGTTAGGTTTAGGGTTAGGGGTAAGGTGAGGGGTAGGGTTAGGGTTAGGGTGACGCTTAGGGTCAGGATTAGGGGTAGGTGTAGGGTTATGGTTAGGGTTAGCGGTACGGGTAGGGGTAGGGGTACGGGTAGGGTTAGGGTTAGGGTTATGGTTTGGGCTTGGGTTAGGGTTAGGGGTAGAGTTAGGGTTAGGGTTAGGGTTAGGGTTAGGGGTACTGTTAGGGATAGGGTTAGGGTTAGGAGTAGGGTTAGGTTTAGTGGTAGGGGTAGGTTTAGGATTAGGGTTAGGATTAGGGTTAGCGTTAGGGGTAGTGGTAGAGTTAGTGGTAGGGCTAGGGTTAGGGTTAGGGTTAGGTTTAGGGTTAGGTGTAAGGTAAGGATTGGGGTTTGGTGTAGGGTTAGGGGTAGGGTTACGGGTATGGTTAGGGTTAGGGATAGGGGTAGGGGTAGGGGTGGGGTTAGGGTTAGGGTTAGGTTTAGGGTTAGGGTTAGCGTTAGTTGTAGGATTCGGTTTACTGTTAGGGTTATGGTTAGGTGTATAGTTAGGGGTAGGGGTAGGGGTAGGGTTAGGGTTAGGGTTAGTGGCAGGGGTATTGTTAGGGTTAGGGGTAGGGGTAGGGGTAGGGGTAGGTTTAGGATTAGAGTTAGAATTAGGGTGAGGGTTAGGGTTAGGGATATGGTTATTGTTAGGGCTAGGGCTAGGGTTAGGGTTAGGGTGAGGGGTAGGGGTTAGGTTTAGGGTTAGGGTTAGGGGTAGGGGTACGGGTAGGTTTAGGGGTAGGGGTAGGGGTAGGAGTAGGTGTAGGATTAGGGTTAGAATTAGGGTTAGGGTTAGGGTTAGGGGTAGGGGTAGGGTTAGGGATAGGGGTTAGGGTTAGGGTTAGGGGTAGAGTTAGGGGAAGGGTTAGGTATAGGGGTAAGGTTAGGGTTAGAGTTAAGGGTAGAGTTAGGGTTAGGTTTAGGGTTAGAGTTAGGCGTAGGGTTAGGGTTAGGGTTAGGGTTAGGGATAGGGGTAGGGTTAGGGTTAGGGTTAGGGGTAGGGGTAGGGGTAGAGTTAGGGGAAGGGTTAGGTTTAGGGGTAGGGTTAGGGTTAGAGTTAAGGGTAGGGTTAGGGTTAGGGATAGGGTTAGGGTTAGGAATAGGGTTAGGGGTAGTGGTAGCGGTAGGGGTAGGGTTAGGGGTAGGGGTAGGTGTAGGGTTAGGGGTAGGTTTAGCATTAGGGTTAGGATTGGGGTTAGGGTTAGGTCTAGGGGTAGGTGTAAGTTAAAGGTTAGGTTTTGGGGTAGGGTAAGGGATAGGGCTAGGGGTAGGTGTAGGGTAGGGGTAGGGATAGGGGTAGGGGTAGGGTTAGGGGTAGGGTTAGGGGTAGGATTAGGGTTGGGGTTGGGGTTAGGGTTAGGGGTAGGGTTAGGGTTAGGTTTAGGGTTAAGGCTAGGGCTAGGGTTAGGGTTAGGGTTAGCGTTAGGGTTACGGTTAAGTCGTAGGTGTAGAGTTAGGGTTAGGGTTAGGGTTACAGTTAGGGTTATTGTTAGGGTTAGGGTTATTGTTAGGGGTAGGGTTAGGATTAGAGTTAGGGTTAGGGTTACGGTTAGGGGTAGGATTAGGGTTAGTTTTAGGGGTAGGTGTAGGGGTAGCAGTGGGTGTAGGGTTAGGGTTAGGAGTAGGGTTAGGGTTAGGGGTAGGTGTAGGAGTAGAGGTAGTGTTACGGTTAGGGTTAGCGGTAGGGGTAGTGGTAGGGGTAGGGGTAGGGTTAGTTTTGGGGTTAGGGCTAGGGTTAGGGGTAGGAGTAGGGTAGGGGTAGGGTTATTCAGGGTGAGGTTTAGGGGTAGGGTTAGGGGTAGGTTTAGGGTTAGGGTTAGGGTTACGGTTAGGGGTATAGTTAGCGTTAGCGTTAGGCTTAGGGGTAGGGTTAGGGTTAGAGTTAGGGTTAGGGTTACGTGTAGGGGTAGGGTTAGGGTTAGGGGTAGGGGTACGGTTAGGCTTAGGGTTAGGGTTAGAGTTAGGGGTAGGGTTAGGGTTAGGGTTAGAGTAAGGGTTAATGGCAGGGGTATTGTTAGGGTTAGGGGTAGGGGTAGGGGTATATTTAGGATTAGGGTTAGGATTAGGGTTAGGGTTAGTGTTAGGGTTAGGGTTATTGTTAGGGCTAGGGCTAGATTTAGGGTTAGGGGTAGGGGTAGGGGTTAGGGTTAGGGGTAGGGGTAGGTTTAGGGGTAGGGGTAGGGTTAGGGGTAGGGATAGGTGTAGGGTAGGGGTAGGTGTAGGTTTAGGGTTAGGATTAGGGTTAGGCTTATGTTTAGGGGTAGAGTTAGGGTTAGTGTTAGGCTTAGGGTTAGGGCTAGTGCTAGGGTTACAGTTAGGGTTAGGGCTATGGCTAGGGCTAGGGTTAGGGTTAAAGTTAGGGTTAGGGCTAGGGCTAGTTTTAGGGTTAGGGTTAGGGATAGGGTTAGGGGTAGGGTTAGGGTTAGGGGTAGGGTTAGGGTTAGAGGTAGCGTTAGGGGTAAGGTTAGGGTTAGGGTAAGGGTTTGGGTTAGGGTTAGGGCTAGGGGTAGGGTTGGCGTTAGGGGTAGCGTTAGGGGAATGGTTAGGTTTAGGGTTAGGGTTAGGGTTAGAGTTAGGTTTAGGGTTATGGTTACGGGTAGGGTTAGGTTTAGGATTAGGTTTAGGGGTAGGGTTAGGGTTAGGGTTAGGTTTAGAGTTAAGGGTAGAGTTAGGGTAGGGTTTAGGGTTAGAGTTAGGCGTAGGGTTAGGGTTATGGTTAGGGTTAGGGATAGGGGTAGGGTTAGGGTTAGTCTTAGGGTTAGGTAAGCGTTAGGGTTAGCGTTAGTGGTAGGGTTAGAGTTAGGTTTAGGGTTACGGTTAGGAGTAGGGTTAGATTTAGGGTTAGGGTTACGGTTATGGGTAGGTTTAGGGTTAGGGTTAGGGTTAGGTGTAGCTTTAGGTGTAGCGTTAGGGTTAGGGTTAGGGGTAGGGTTGGGGTTAGGGTGACGGTTAGGTTTAGAATTAGGCGTAGGGGTAAGGGTAGGGGTAGGGTTAGCGGTAGGGGTAGGGGTAGGGGTAGGCGTAGGTTTAGGGTTAGGTTTAGGGTTAGGGCTAGCGCTAGGGTTATGGTTAGGTTTAGGAGTAGGGCTTGGGCTAGGGTTAGGGGTAGACTTGGGGTTAGGGGTCGGGTTAGGGTTAGGATAGAGTTAGGGGTAGGGTTAGGGTTAGCGGTAGGGTTAGGGTTAGGGTTAGGGTTAGGGTTATTGCTAGGGCTAGGGTTAGGTTTAGGGTTAGGGTTAGGGTTAGGGTTAGGATTAGGGGTAGGTTTAGGGTTAGGGTTAGTGTTAGGGTTAGAGTTAGGGTTAGGGTTAGGGTTAGGGTTAGTGGCAGGGGTATTGTTAGGGTTATGGTAGGGGTAGGGGTAGGTTTAGGATTAGGGATAGGATTAGGGTTAGGGTTAGGGTTATGGTTATAGTTAGGGCTAGGCTAGGGTTATAGTTAGGTTAGGGTAGGGGTAGGGTTAGGGTTAGCGTTAGGGTTAGGGTTAGGGGTAGTGTTAGGGTAGGTTTAGGGTTTGAGTTAGGGGTAGGGTTAGGGTTAGGGTTAGGGCTAGGGTTAGGGTTAGGTTTAGGGCTAGGGTTATGGTTAGGTTTATTGCTAGGGCTAGGTTAAGGGTTAGGTTTAGGGTTAGGGTTAGGATTAGGGTTAGGGCTAGTGTTATGGTTACAGTTAGGGTTAGGGCTAGGGCTAGGTTTAGGGTTAGGGTTAGGGATAGGGTTAGGGGTAGGTTTAGGGTTAGGGGTAGGGTTAGGGTTAGAGGTAGCGTTAGGGGTACGGTTAGGGTTAGGGTAAGGGTTTGGGTTAGGATTAGAGCTAGTTGTAGTGTTGGGGTTAGGGGTAGCGTTAGGGGAATGGTTAGGTTTAGGGGTAGGATTAGGGTTAGAGTTAGGGTTATGGTTATGGTTAGGGGTAGGGTTAGGGTTAGGGTTAGGTTTAGGGTTAGGGTTAGGGTTAGGGTTAGGTTTAGAGTTAAGGGTAGTGTTTAGTGGTAGGTGTAGGGGTAGGGGTAGGGTTAGGCTTGGTGTAGGGGTAGCGTTAGGTGTAGGGTTAGCGTTAGGGGTAGGGGTAGGGGTAGGGTTAGGGTTAGGGGTAGGTGTAGGGTTAGGGTTAGGGTTGGGTTTAGGGGTAGGGTTAGGGTTTGGAGTGGGTTTAGGGTTAGGGGTAGGGTTAGTGTTAGTGATATGGTTAGGGTTAGGGTTGGTGTTAGTGCTAGGGTTAGGTTTAAGGTTAGGGTTAGCGTTAGGTGTAGGGTTAGGTTTAGGGTTAGGGTTAGGGGTAGGGATAGGGTTAGGGTTAGGGGCAGGGTTAGGGTTAAAGGTAGCATTAGGGGAATGGATAGGGTTAAGGTTAGGGGTAGGGTTAGGGTTAGGGTTAAGGGTAGGTTAAGGGTTAGGAGTAGCGTTAGGGGAATGGTGAGGTTTACGGGTAGGGTTAGGGTTAGAGTTAGCGTTAGGGTTACGGTTAGGGGTAGGGTTAGGATTAGGGTTAGGGGTAGGGGTAGGGTTAGGGTTAGAGTTAGAGTTAGGGTTAGGGTTAGGGTAGGGTTAGGGGTAGGGTTAGGGTTAGGTTTAAGGTTAGGGTTAGGGTAAGCGTTAGGGGTAGGGTTAGGGTTAGGATTAGGGTTACGGTTAGGGGTAGGGTTAGTGTTAGGGTTAGGGTTAGCGTTAGGGGTAGGGTTAGAGTTAGGGTAAGGGTTAGCGTTAGAATTAGAGGTAGGGTTAGGGTTAGGGTTAGGGTTAGGGTTAGGGTTAGGGGTAGCTTTAGGGGTTGGGTTAGGTTTAGGGTTAGGGGTAGGGGTAGATTTATGGTTAGGGTTAGGTTTAGGGTTAGGGGAAAGGTGAGGGGTAGGGTTACGGTTCGGGTTAGCGGTACTGGTAGGGGTAGTTGTAGGGGTAGGGGTAGGGTTTGGGTTAGGGTTAGGGTTAGGTTTAGGACTAGGGCTTGGTTTAGGGTTAGGCGTAGAGTTAGGGTTTGGGGTAGGGTTAGGGTTAGGCGTAGGTTTAGGGCTAGCTCTAGGGTTAGTGTTAGGTTTAGGGCTAGGGCTTGGGTTAGGGTCAGTGGTAGAGTTAGGGTTAGGGTTAGGGTTAGGGGTACTGTTAGGGTTAGGGTTAGGGTTAGGGTAGGGTTAGGTTTAGGGTTAGGGTTAGGGTTAGGATTAGTGGTAGCGGTAGGGTTAGGGTTAGGGGTAGGGATAGGGTTAGGGGTAGGGATAGGTTTAGGATTAGGGTTAGGATTAGGGTTAGGGTTAGGGGTAGGGGTAGGGTTAGGGGTAGGGCTAGGGTTAGGGTTAGGGTTAGGTTTAGAGTTAGGGGTAAGTTAAGGGTTAGGGTTTGGTGTAGGGTTAGGGGTAGGGTTAGGGGTAGAGTTAGGGTTAGGTTTAGGAGTAGGGGTAAGGGTAGGGATACGGTTAGGTTTAGGGGTAGGGTTAGGGTTAGGGTTAGGGTTGGGGTTGGGGTTAGGGTTAGGGCTAGGTTTGGGTTAGGGGTAGGGTTAAGGCTAGGGCTAGTGTTAGCGTTAGGGTTAGGACTACGGTTAGGTTTAGAGTTAGGGTTTCCTTTAGGGGTAGTGGTAGGGTTAGGTTTAGTATAGTGTTACGGTTAGGGGTATTGTTAGGGTTAGGGTTATTGATCGGGGTAGGGTTAGGGTTAGCGTTAGGGGTAGGGTTAGGGTTAGGTTTAGGGGTAGGTGTAGGGGTAGGGGTGGGTGTAGGGTTAGGGTTAGGGTTAGGGTTAGAGGCAGGTTTAGGGGTAGAGGCAGGGTTAGGTTTACGGTTAGGAGTAGGGGTAGTGGTAGGGGTAGGGGTAGGGTTAGGGTTAGTGTTAGGGATAGGGTTAGGGTTATGGTTAGGGCTAGGGCTAGGATTAGGGTTAGGGTTAGAGTTAGGACTAGGGCTAGGATTAGGATTACGGTTAGGGTTAGGGCTAGGGCTAGGGCTAGGGTTAGGGTTAGGGTTAGGGGTAGGGGTAGGGTTAGGGTTAGGGGTAGGGATAAGGGTAGGGTTAGGCGTAGGGGTAGGGTTAGGGTTAGAGTAAGGGGTATGGGTAGGGGAGGTTTAGATTTACGATTAGGGTTAGGGGTAGGGTTAGGGGTAGGTTTAGGTTTAGGGTTAGGGGTAGTGTTAGGGTTAGGGTTAGGGATAGGGTTAAGGGTAGCGTTAAGGTTAGGGTTAGGGTTAGGGTTAGGAGTTGGGTTAGGGTTAGGGATAGGGTTAGGGGTAGGGGTGGGGTTAGGGTTAGAGTTAGGGTTAGGGTTACGTATAGGGGTAGGGTTAGGGTTAGGGTTAGCGTTAGGGGTCGGATTCGGGTTAGGGTTAGAGTTAGGGTTAGAGTTAGGGTTAGGTTAGGGTTAGTGGCAGGGGTATTGTTAGGGTTAGGTGTAGTGGTAGGGGTAGAGGTAGGGGTAGGTTTAGGATTAGGGTTAGGATTAGGGTGAGAGTTAGGGTTAGGGTTAGGGTTATTGTTAGGGCTAGGGCTAGGGTTAGGGTTAGGGGTAGGGGTAGGGTTTAGGGTTAGGGTTAGTGTTAGGGGTAGGGGTAGGTGTAGGTTTATGGGTAGGGGTAGGGGTAGGGGTAGGGGTAGGTGTAGGGTTAGGGATAGAATTATGGTTAGGGTTAGGGTTAGGGGTAGGAATAGGGTTAGGGGTAGAGTTAGGGGAAGGGTTAGGTTTAGGGGTAGGGTTAGGGTTAGAGTTAGGGTTAGGGTTACGGTTAGGGTTATTGTTAGGGATAGGGTTAGGAGTAGGGGTAGGGTTAGGGTTAGGGTTAGGGTTAGTGGTATTGGTAGGAGTAGGGTTAGGGGTAGGGGTAGGTGTAGGGGTAAGGGTAGGTTTAGAATTAGGGTGAGGATTAGGCTTAGGGTAGGGTTAGGGGTAGGGGTAAGGTAAGCGTTAGGGTTTGGGGTAGGGTTAAGGGTAAAGTTAGGGGTAGGGTTAGGGTTAGGGTTAGGGTTAGGGGTAGGGGTAGGGATAGTGGTAGGGATAGGGTTAGGGTAGGGTTAGGGTTAGGGTTAGGGTTAGGGTTGGGGTTGGGGTTAGGGTTAGGGTTAGGGGTAGCGTTAGCGTTAGGTTTAGGGTTAATTCTAGGGCTAGGGTAGGGTTAGGGTTAGGGTTAGGGTTACCGTTAAGGGGAAGGGGTAGGGTTAGGGTTACGGTTAGGGGTATTGTTAGGGTTAGGGTTATTGTTAGGGGTAGGGTTAGGATTAGAGTTAGGGTTAGGGTTACGGTTAGGGGTAGGTTGAGGGTTAGGATTAGGGTGGGGTAGGGTTAGGGTTAGGGGTAGGGGTAGGGTTAGGGTTAGGCTTAGGGATAGGGAACTTTTAGGAGTAGGGTTAGGCTTAGGGTTAGGGTTACGGTTACGGGTAGGGTTTTGGATAGGGTTAGGGTTAGGGTTAGTGGTAGATTTAGGGGTAGGGTTAGGTTTAGGTTTAGGGGTAAGGTTAGGGGTAGGGTCAGCGTTAGGGTGACGGTTAGGGTTAGGATTAGGGGTAGGTGTAGGGTTAGGGTTAGGGTTAGCGGTACGGGTACTGGTAGGGGTAGGGGTAGGGTTAGGGGTAGGGTTAGGTTTTGGGCTAGCGCTAGGGTTAGGGTTAGGTTTAGGACTAGGGCTTGGGTTAGGGTTAGGGGTAGAATTAGGGTTAGGGTTAGGGGTAGGGTTAGGATTAGAGTTAGGGTTAGGGTTACGGTTAGGGGTAGGTTTAGGGTTAGGGTTAGGGTTTGGGGCAGGGTTAGGGTTAGGCTTAGGGTTAGGTGTAGGTTTAGGGTTAGGTTTAGGGTTAGGTTTACGGTTACTGGTAGTGTTAGGGTTAGGGTTAGGGTTAGGGTTGGGGTTAGGGTAGGGGTAGTGTTAGGGTTAGGGTTACCGTTAGGTTTAAGGTTATAGTTAGGGTTAGGGGTAGGGTTAGGTTTAGGCTTTGTGTTAGGGGTAGCGTTAGGGATAGGGTTAGGGGTAGGGGTAGGGTTAGGGTTAGGGTTAGGGTTAGAGCTATGGCTAGGGCTCGAGTTCGGGTTAGACTTAGGGTTAGGGCTAGTGCTATGGTTAAGTTAGCGTTAGGGTTAGGGTTAGTGTTAGGGGTAGTGGTAGTGGTAGGGGTAGAGTTAGGGTTAGGGTTAGGGGTAGGGGTAGGGGTAGTGTTAGGGTTAGGGTTACAGTTAGGTTTAAGGTTATAGTTAGGGTTAGGCGTAGGGTTAGGGTTAGGGGTAGGGGAAGGCTTTGTGTTAGGAGTAGAGTTAGGGATAGGGTTAGGGGTAGGGGTAGAGTTAGGGGTAGGGGTAGGGGTAGGGTTTGGTTTAGGGTAGGGATAGGGTTAGGGTTAGGGTTAGAAGTAGGGGTAGGGGTAGGGTTAGGGTTAGGTTTAGGGTTAGGACTTGTGTTAGGGTTAGGAGTAGAGTTAGGGTTAGTTGTAGGGTTAGGGTTATGCTTAGGGGTAGGGTTAGGGTTAGGATTACGGTTAGGGTTAGGGGTAGGGGTAGGTTTAGGGTTAGGTTTAGGGGTAGGGTTAGCGTTAGGGTTAGGGCTAGGGTTAGGGTAATGTTAGGGGTAGGGTTAGGGTTAGGGTTAGGGTTAGGAGTAGGGGTAGTGGTAGCGTTTCGGTTAGAGTTAGGGTTAGTGTTAGGGGTAGGGGTAGGGTTGGGGTAGGGTTAGAGTTAGTGTTAGGGGTAGGGGTAGGGGTAGCGGTAGGTTAGGGTTTGGGTTAGGGGTAGGGTTAGGGTTAGGCTTAGGGTTAGGGGTAGTGGTAGGGGTAGGGGTAGGGGTAGGGGTAGGTGTAGGGTTAGGGGTAGGGTTAGGGTTAGGGTTAGGGGTAGGGGTAGGATTAGGGTTAGGGTTAGGGTTAGGAATAGTGTTATGTTTAGGGGTAGTTTTAGTGTTAGGGTTAGGGTTAGGGTTAGGGTTAGTGTTAGGGGTAGGGTTAGGGTTAGGGGTAGGGGTGGGGGTAAGGGTAGGGTAGTGGTAGAGTTAGGGTTAGGGGTAGGGTTAGTGTTTGGTTTAGGGTTATGTTTGGGGTTGGGGTTAGGTTTAGGGGTAGATTTAGGGTTAGGGTTAGGGTTAGGGCTAGGGCTAGGGTTAGGGTTAGGGTCAGGGCTAGGGTTAGGGTTAGGGTTAGGGTTAGGGCTAAGGCTATGGTTAGGCTTAGGGTTAGCGATAGGGCTCTGGTTAGGTTTAGGGTTAGGGGTAGGGCTAGGGCTAGGGTTAGGCTTAGGGATTGGGTTAGGGTAAGGATTATGGTTAGGGTTTTAGGGTTAGGGTTCTGGTTAGGGTTAGGGTAAGGGTTAGGGCTAGGGTTAGGGTTAGGCTTAGGGTTAGTGGTAGGGGTAGTCGTAGGGGTAAGGTTATGGTTATCATTAGGGTTATGGTTAGGGTTAGGTCTACGGGTAGGAATAGTGTTAGTGTTAGGTTTAGGGTTTGGGTTATGGGTAGGAGTAGGCGTAGGGCTAGGGTTAGGGTTACGGTTAGGGTTAGGGGTAGAGTTAGGGTTAGGGGTAGGGTTAGGGGTAGGTTTAGAGTTAGGGTTAGGATTACGGGTAGGGTTAAGGTTAGGGTTAGGATTAGGTTTAGGTTTAGGGTTAGGATTAGGGTTAGGTTTAGGGTTAGGGTTAGGGCTAGGGCTAGGGTTAGGGTTTGGGCTATGGCTATGGCTAGGTTAGGGTTATGGTTAGGTTTAGGGCTACGGCTAGGATTAGGGTTAGGGTTAGGTTTAGGGTTAGGGTTAGAGTTAGGGGCAGGCGTAGGTTTAGGGCTAGTGCTAGGCTTATGGTTAGGGTTAGGGTAGGGCTAGTGTTAGGGGTAATGTTCGGGTTAGGGTTAGGGTTAGGGTTAGGTTTAGGGGTAGGTGTAGGGTTAGCGGTAGGGGTAGGGGTAGGGGTAGATGTAGGTGTAGGGCCAAGGTAAGGGTTAGGGTTAGGGTTAGGATTAGGGTTAGTGTTAGGGTTAGGGTTAGGGGTATGGGTAGGGGTAGGGGTAGGGATAGAGTTAGCGTTAGGTTTAGCGTTAGGGTTAGGACTAGCGTTAGGGTTAGGGTTAGGGTTAGGATTAGGGTTAGAGTTAGGGCTAGGGTTAGGGCTATGTCTAGGCCTAGGTTTAGGGTTAGGCTTAGGGTTAGGGCTAGGTCTAGGGTTAGGGTTAGGTTTAGGGTTAGGGTTAGGTTCAGGTTTAAGGGTAGGTTAGGGTTAGGGTTAAGTTAGGGTTAGCGGTAGAGGTAGGGGTAGGTTTAGGTTTAGGGTTACGGGTAGGGGTAGGGGAAGGGGTAGGGATAGGATTAAGGTTAGTGTTAGGGGTAGGGTAAGGGTAGGGGTAGGGCTAGGTTTAGGGTTAGGGTTAGGGTTGGGGGTAGAGTTAGGGTTAGGGTAGGGTTAGGGTTAGGGGTAGGGTTAGGATTAGGTTTAGGGTTAGTGTTAGAAGTAGGGGTAGGGTTAGGTTTAGGGTTAGGGGTAGGGTTCGGGGTACGTTTAGGTTTAGGGGTTCGGGTAGGGTTATTTTTAGGGTTAGGTTTAGGGTCAGCGTTAGTGGTAGGTTTAGGGTTAGGGTTAGGGTTAGTGGTAGGATTATGGTTAGGGTTTTAGGGTTAGGGTTAGGGTTAGGGTGAGGAGTAGGTTTAGGGTTAGGGTTAGGGTTAGGGGAAGGGGTAGAGGTGGGGGTATGGTTAGGGCTATGGCTATTGTTAGGGTTAGGGTTAGGGCTAGGGTTAGGGTAAGGGTTATGGGTAGGGTTAGGGTTTGGTTTAGGTTTAGGGTTAGGGTTAGCCTTAGGGGTAGGGTTAGTGTTATGGTTAGGGTTAGGGTTAGGGGTATTGTTAGGGTTAGGGTTAGAGTTAGGTTTAGGGTTAGGGTTACGGTTAGGAGTAGGGTTAGGTTTAGGGTTAGGGGTAGGGGTAGGTTTAGGGTCAGGGGTAGGGGTAGGTTCAGGGTTAGGGTTAGGGTTAGCGTTAGGGGTAGGGTTAGGGTTAGGGTTAGGGTTACGGTTAGTGGTAGGTTAGGCTTAGAGTTAGGGTTAAGTTTAGGGTAGGGTTAGGGTTAGGGTTACGGTTAGGGGTAGCTTTAGGGGTAGGGTTAGGGTTAGGGTTAGGGTTAGGGGTAGGATTAGGGGTAGGGTTAGGGTTAGGGTTAGGGTTAGAGTTAGGCTTAGGGTTAGGGTTAGGGTTGGGTTAGGGTTAGGGTTAGGGTTAGTGGTAGCTTTAGGGGTAGGGTTAGGGTTAGGGTTAGGAGTAGGATTAGGGGTAGGGTTTGGGTTAGAGTTACGGTTAGGATTAGGGTTAGAGTGAGGGTTAGGGGTAGGGGTAGGTATTGTGTTAGGGTTAGGGGTAGGGTTAGAGTTAATGGTAGGGGAAGGCTAGGGATAGGGGTAGGGTTAGTGTTAGGGTTAGGGGTAGGGGTAGGGTTAGGGTTAGAATTAGGGTTAGGGGTGGGTGTAGGGTTAGGGTGAGGGGTAGGGTCAGGGTTAGGGTTAGTGGTATGGGTAGGGTTAGGGTTAAGGGTAGGTGTAGGGGTAGGAGTAGGTGTTGGTTTAGGATTAGGGTTAGGGTTAATGTTAGGGGAAAAGTTAGGTTTATGGGTAGGGTTAGGTTTAGGGGTAGGGTTAGTGTTAGGTGTAGGGTTAGGGTTAGGGTTAGGTTTAGGGTTAGAGTTAGTGGTAGGGGTTGGGTTAAGGTTAGGGTTAGAGTTAGGGGTAGGTGTAATCATTGGGTTAGGGTTAGAGTCAGGGTTAGGTTTAGGGGTAGAGTTAGGGTTATGGGTATGGTTAGGGTTAGTGGTAGGGTGAAGTTTAGGTTTAGGGGTAGGATTGGGGTTAGGTTTAGTGTTAGGGTTAGGGTAAGCGTTAGGGGTAGGGTTATGGTTAGGGTTAGGGTTACGGTTAAGGGTAGGGGTAGGGTTAGGGTTAGGGTTAGGGGTAGGGTTAGGTTTAGGGTTAGGGTTAGGGGTAGCTTTAGGGGTAGGGTTAGGTTTAGGGTTAGGGATAAGGTTAGGGGTAGGGTTAGGGTTAGAGTGACGGTTAGGGTTAGGATTAGGGGTAGGTATAGGGTTAGGGTTAGGGTTAGCGGTACGGGTAGGGGTAGGCGTAGGGGTAGGGTTAGGGTTAGGGTTAGGGATAGGGAACGTTTAGGAGTAGGGTTCGGGTTAGGGTTACGGTTACGGTTACGGGTAGGGTTAGGGATAGGGTTAGGGTTAGGGGTAGATTTAGGGGTTGGGTTAGGTTTAGGTTTAGGGGTAAGGTTAGGGGTAGTGTTAGGGTTAGGGTGACGGTTAGGGTTAGGATTAGCGGTAGGTGTAGGGTTAGGGTTAGCGGTATGGGTACTGGTAGGGGTAGGGGTAGGGGTAGGGGTAGGGTTAGGGTTTGGGCTTGCGCTAGGGTTAGGGTTATGTTTAGGACTAGGGCTTGGGTTAGGGTTAGGGGTAGAGTTAAGGTTAGGGGTAGGGTTAGGGTTAGGGTTAGGGTAGGGTTAGGGTTACGGTTAGTTTTAGGGGCAGGGTTAGGGTTAGGTTTAGGGGTAGGGTTAGGGTTTAAGGTTATAATTAGGTTTAAGTTTATAATTAGGTTTAAGGTTATAATTAGGGTTAGGGCTAGGGTTAGGGTTAGGATTATGGTTAAGGTTACGGGTAGGGTTAGGGTTAGGGTTAGGGTTAGGGTTAGCGTTAGGAGTCGGGTTAGGATTACGGTTAGGGTTACGGTTAGTGGTAGGTTAGGCTTAGAGTTAGGGTTAGGTTTAGGGTAGGGTTAGGTTTAGGGTAGGGTTAGGGTTAGGGTTAGGGGTAGGGTTAGGGTTAGGGGTAGGATTAGGGGTAGGGTTAGGGGTAGGGTTAGGGTTAGAGTTAGGCTTAGGGTTAGGGTTAGGGTAGGGTTAGGGTTAGGGTTAGGGTTAGTGGTAGCTTTAGGGGTAGGTTTAGGGTTAGGGGTAGGGGTAGGATTAGGGGTAGGGTTTGGGTTAGAGTTACGGTTAGGATTAGGGTTAGAGTGAGGGTTAGGGGTAGGGGTTGGGTTAGGGTTAGTGCTAGCGTTAGGGTTAGGGTTGGGTGTAGGGTTAGGGTTAGAGTTAGGGTTAGGGGTAGGGGTAGGGTTTGGGTTAGAGTTAGGGGTAGGGTTAGTGTTAATGGTACGGGAAGGGCTACGGATAGGGGTAGGGTTAGTGTTAGGGTTAGGGTTAGGGGTAGGGTTAGGGTTAGAATTAGGGTTAGGTGTGGGTGTAGGGTTAGGGTTAGGGGTAGGGTTAGGGTTAGGGTTAGTGGTAGGGGTAGGGTTAGGGTTAAGGGTAGGTGTAGGAGTAGGTGTAGGTTTAGGGTTAGGGTTAGGGTTAATGTTAGGGGAAAAGTTAGGTTTATGGGTAGGTTTAGGTTTAGGGGTAGGGTTAGTGTTAGGTGTAGGGTTAGGGTTAGGGTTAGGTTTAGGGTTAGAGTTAGTGGTAGGGGTAGGGTTAAGGATAGGGTAGAGTTAGGGGTAGGTGTAGGCATTGGTTAGGGTTAGAGTCAGGGTTAGGTTTAGGGGTAGAGTTAGGGTTATGGGTAGGGTTAGGGTTAGTGGTAGGGGTAGGGTTAGGTTTAGGGTTAGGGTTAGGGTTAGGGGTAGGGTTAGGGTTAGGGTTAGGGTTAGGGCTAGGGTTAGGGTTAAAGTTACGGCTTGGGCTAGGGTTAGGCTTAGGGTTAGGGTTAGTGTTAGGGGGAGTGTTAGGGTTAGGGTTAGGGTTAGGGTTGGGATTGGGGTTACGGTTAGGGGTAGGGTTAGGTTTAGGTTTTGGGTTAGGGCTAGGGCTAGGGTTAGGGTTAGGGTTAGGGCTAGGGTTAGGGTTAGAGTTACGGCTAGGGCTAGGGTTACGCTTAGGGCTAGGGTTATGGTTAGTACTAGGGCTAGGGTTAGGGTTAGTGTAAGGGGTAGGGGTAGGGGTAGTGGTAGGCTTAGACGTAGGGGTAGGGTTAGGATTAGAGTTAGGGTTAAGTTTAGGGTTAGGGTTAGGTTTAGTGTTAGGGGTAGGCTTGGGTTTAGGGTTAAGGGTTGGGGTAGGGTTAGAGGTAGGGTAGGGTTAGGGTTAGGGGTAGGGTTTGGGGTAGGGGTAGTGTTAGGGTTAGGGTTAGGGTTAGGGTTAGGGTTAGGGTTAGGGTTGGGATTAGGATTAGGGATAGGGTTATAGTTAGGGTTAGGGTTAGCGTTAGGTTTGGGGCTAAGGCTAGGGTTACGGTTAGGGTTAGGTTTAGGTTTAGGCCTAGGGTCAGGGTTAGGGTTAGGGTTAGGGTTAGGGTTTAGGGTTAGGGTTAGAGATAGGGTAGGGTTAGGTTTAGGGTTAGGGGTAGGGGTAGAGGTAGGGGTAGAGTTAGGGTTAGGGTTAGGGTGAGGATTGGGGTTAGGGTTAGGGCTATGGTTAGGGTTAGGGCTAAGTGTAGGGATAGGGTTAGGGTTAGGGCTAGGGCTAGGGTTAGTGTTAGGTTTAGTTTTAGGGTTAGGGTTAGGGCTAGGTTTAGGGTTATGGTTAGGGTTAGCGTTAGGGTTAGGGCTAGGGCTAGCGTTAGGGTTAGGGTTACGGTTAGGATTAGGGTTAGGGTTTTAGGGTTAGGGGTAGGGGTAGGGGTAGGGGTATCGGTAGGGTTAGGGATAGGGTTAGGCGTAGGGGTAGGGTTAGGGGTGGAATTAGGGTTAAGGTTACTGGTAGGGTTAGAGCTTGGTTAAGGTTAGGGTTAGGGATAAGGGTCTGGTTTGGGTTAGGGTTAGGGGTAGGGGTAGGGTTAGGGTTAGAGGTAGCATTAGGGGAATGGTTAGGGTTAGGGTTAGGGGTAGGGTTAGGGTTAGGGTTAGGGGTAGGTTTAGGGTTAGGGGTAGCGTAGGGGAAGGGTTAGGTTTAGGGGTAGGGTTAGGGTTAGAGTTAGGGTTAGGGTTACGGTTAGGGATAGGGTTAGGGTTAGGGTTAGGGTTAGGGTAGGGGTAGGGTTAGGGTTAGCGTTAGGGTTAGAGTTAGGGGTAGGGTTAGGGTTAGGTTTAGGGGTAGGATTAGGGTTAGGTTTAGGGTAGGGTTAGGGTAAGCGTTAGGGGTAGGGGTATGGTTAGGGTTAGGGTTACGGTTAGTGGTAGGTTAGGCTTATAGTTAGGGTTAGGTTTAGGGTAGGGTTAGGGTTAGGGTTAGGGTTAGGGTTAGGGGTAGCTTTAGGGGTAGGGTTAGGGTTAGGGGTACGATTAGGGGTAGGGTTAGGGGTAGGGTTAGGGTTAGAGTTAGGCTTAGGGTTAGGGTAGGGTTAGGGTTAGGGTTAGGGTTAGTGGTAGCTTTAGGGGTAGGGTTAGGGTTAGGGGTAGGGGTAGGATTAGGGGTAGGGTTTGGGTTAGAGTTACGGTTAGGATTAGGGTTAGAGTGAGGGTTAGGGGTAGGGGTTGGGTTAGGGTTAGGGCTAGCGTTAGGGTTAGGGTTAGGTGTAGGGTTAGGGTTAGAGTTAGGGTTAGGGGTAGGGGTAGGGTTTGGGTTAGAGTTAGGGGTAGGGTTAGTGTTAATGGTACGGGAAGGGCTACGGATAGGGGTAGGGTTAGTGTTAGGGTTAGGGTTAGGGGTAGGGTTAGGGTTAGAATTAGGGTTAGGTGTGGGTGTAGGGTTAGGGTTAGGGGTAGGGTTAGGGTTAGGGTTAGTGGTAGGGGTAGGGTTAGGGTTAAGGGTAGGTGTAGGGGTAGGAGTAGGTGTAGGTTTAGTATTAGGGTTAGGGTTAATGTTAGGGGAAAAGTTAGGTTTATGGGTAGGGTTAGGTTTAGGGGTAGGGTTAGTGTTAGGTGTAGGGTTAGGGTTAGGGTTAGGTTTAGGGTTAGAGTTAGTGGTAGGGGTTGGGTTAAGGTTAGGGTTAGAGTTAGGGGTAGGTGTAATCATTGGGTTAGGGTTAGAGTCAGGGTTAGGTTTAGGGGTAGAATTAGGGTTATGGGTAGGGTTAGGGTTAGTGGTAGGGTTAAGTTTAGGTTTAGGGGTAGGATTAGGGTTAGGTTTAGTGTTAGGGTTAGGGTAAGCGTTAGGGGTAGGGTTATGGTTAGGGTTAGGGTTACGGTTAAGGGTAGGGGTAGGGTTAGGGTTAGGGTTAGGGGTAGGGTTAGGTTTAGGGTTAGGGTTAGGGGTAGCTTTAGGGGTAGGGTTAGGTTTAGGGTTAGGGATAAGGTTAGGGGTAGGGTTAGGGTTAGAGTGACGGTTAGGGTTAGGATTAGGGGTAGGTATAGGGTTAGGGTTAGGGTTAGCGGTACGGGTAGGGGTAGGCGTAGGGGTAGGGTTAGGGTTAGGGTTAGGGATAGGGAACGTTTAGGAGTAGGGTTCGGGTTAGGGTTACGGTTACGGTTACGGGTAGGGTTAGGGATAGGGTTAGGGTTAGGGGTAGATTTAGGGGTTGGGTTAGGTTTAGGTTTAGGGGTAAGGTTAGGGGTAGTGTTAGGGTTAGGGTGACGGTTAGGGTTAGGATTAGCGGTAGGTGTAGGGTTAGGGTTAGCGGTATGGGTACTGGTAGGGGTAGGGGTAGGGGTAGGGGTAGGGTTAGGGTTTGGGCTTGCGCTAGGGTTAGGGTTATGTTTAGGACTAGGGCTTGGGTTAGGGTTAGGGGTAGAGTTAAGGTTAGGGGTAGGGTTAGGGTTAGGGTTAGGGTAGGGTTAGGGTTACGGTTAGTTTTAGGGGCAGGGTTAGGGTTAGGTTTAGGGGTAGGGTTAGGGTTTAAGGTTATAATTAGGTTTAAGTTTATAATTAGGTTTAAGGTTATAATTAGGGTTAGGGCTAGGGTTAGGGTTAGGATTATGGTTAAGGTTACGGGTAGGGTTAGGGTTAGGGTTAGGGTTAGGGTTAGCGTTAGGAGTCGGGTTAGGATTACGGTTAGGGTTACGGTTAGTGGTAGGTTAGGCTTAGAGTTAGGGTTAGGTTTAGGGTAGGGTTAGGTTTAGGGTAGGGTTAGGGTTAGGGTTAGGGGTAGGGTTAGGGTTAGGGGTAGGATTAGGGGTAGGGTTAGGGGTAGGGTTAGGGTTAGAGTTAGGCTTAGGGTTAGGGTTAGGGTAGGGTTAGGGTTAGGGTTAGGGTTAGTGGTAGCTTTAGGGGTAGGTTTAGGGTTAGGGGTAGGGGTAGGATTAGGGGTAGGGTTTGGGTTAGAGTTACGGTTAGGATTAGGGTTAGAGTGAGGGTTAGGGGTAGGGGTTGGGTTAGGGTTAGTGCTAGCGTTAGGGTTAGGGTTAGGTGTAGGGTTAGGGTTAGAGTTAGGGTTAGGGGTAGGGGTAGGGTTTGGGTTAGAGTTAGGGGTAGGGTTAGTGTTAATGGTACGGGAAGGGCTACGGATAGGGGTAGGGTTAGTGTTAGGGTTAGGGTTAGGGGTAGGGTTAGGGTTAGAATTAGGGTTAGGTGTGGGTGTAGGGTTAGGGTTAGGGGTAGGGTTAGGGTTAGGGTTAGTGGTAGGGGTAGGGTTAGGGTTAAGGGTAGGTGTAGGAGTCGGTGTAGGTTTAGGGTTAGGGTTAGGGTTAATGTTAGGGGAAAAGTTAGGTTTATGGGTAGGTTTAGGTTTAGGGGTAGGGTTAGTGTTAGGTGTAGGGTTAGGGTTAGGGTTAGGTTTAGGGTTAGAGTTAGTGGTAGGGGTAGGGTTAAGGATAGGGTAGAGTTAGGGGTAGGTGTAGGCATTGGTTAGGGTTAGAGTCAGGGTTAGGTTTAGGGGTAGAGTTAGGGTTATGGGTAGGGTTAGGGTTAGTGGTAGGGGTAGGGTTAGGTTTAGGGTTAGGGTTAGGGTTAGGGGTAGGGTTAGGGTTAGGGTTAGGGTTAGGGCTAGGGTTAGGGTTAAAGTTACGGCTTGGGCTAGGGTTAGGCTTAGGGTTAGGGTTAGTGTTAGGGGGAGTGTTAGGGTTAGGGTTAGGGTTAGGGTTTTGATTGGGGTTACGGTTAGGGGTAGGGTTAGGTTTAGGTTTTGGGTTAGGGCTAGGGCTAGGGTTAGGGTTAGGGTTAGGGCTAGGGTTAGGGTTAGAGTTACGGCTAGGGCTAGGGTTACGCTTAGGGCTAGGGTTATGGTTAGTACTAGGGCTAGGGTTAGGGTTAGTGTAAGGGGTAGGGGTAGGGGTAGTGGTAGGCTTAGACGTAGGGGTAGGGTTAGGATTAGAGTTAGGGTTAAGTTTAGGGTTAGGGTTAGGTTTAGTGTTAGGGGTAGGCTTGGGTTTAGGGTTAAGGGTTGGGGTAGGGTTAGAGGTAGGGTAGGGTTAGGGTTAGGGGTAGGGTTTGGGGTAGGGGTAGTGTTAGGGTTAGGGTTAGGGTTAGGGTTGGGATTAGGATTAGGGATAGGGTTATAGTTAGGGTTAGGGTTAGCGTTAGGTTTGGGGCTAAGGCTAGGGTTACGGTTAGGGTTAGGTTTAGGTTTAGGCCTAGGGTCAGGGTTAGGGTTAGGGTTAGGGTTAGGGTTTAGGGTTAGGGTTAGAGATAGGGTAGGGTTAGGTTTAGGGTTAGGGGTAGGGGTAGAGGTAGGGGTAGAGTTAGGGTTAGGGTTAGGGTGAGGATTGGGGTTAGGGTTAGGGCTATGGTTAGGGTTAGGGCTAAGTGTAGGGATAGGGTTAGGGTTAGGGCTAGGGCTAGGGTTAGTGTTAGGTTTAGTTTTAGGGTTAGGGTTAGGGCTAGGTTTAGGGTTATGGTTAGGGTTAGCGTTAGGGTTAGGGCTAGGGCTAGCGTTAGGGTTAGGGTTACGGTTAGGATTAGGGTTAGGGTTTTAGGGTTAGGGGTAGGGGTAGGGGTAGGGGTATCGGTAGGGTTAGGGATAGGGTTAGGCGTAGGGGTAGGGTTAGGGGTGGAATTAGGGTTAAGGTTACTGGTAGGGTTAGAGCTTGGTTAAGGTTAGGGTTAGGGATAAGGGTCTGGTTTGGGTTAGGGTTAGGGGTAGGGGTAGGGTTAGGGTTAGAGGTAGCATTAGGGGAATGGTTAGGGTTAGGGTTAGGGGTAGGGTTAGGGTTAGGGTTAGGGGTAGGTTTAGGGTTAGGGGTAGCGTAGGGGAAGGGTTAGGTTTAGGGGTAGGGTTAGGGTTAGAGTTAGGGTTAGGGTTACGGTTAGGGATAGGGTTAGGGTTAGGGTTAGGGTTAGGGTAGGGGTAGGGTTAGGGTTAGCGTTAGGGTTAGAGTTAGGGGTAGGGTTAGGGTTAGGTTTAGGGGTAGGATTAGGGTTAGGTTTAGGGTAGGGTTAGGGTAAGCGTTAGGGGTAGGGGTATGGTTAGGGTTAGGGTTACGGTTAGTGGTAGGTTAGGCTTATAGTTAGGGTTAGGTTTAGGGTAGGGTTAGGGTTAGGGTTAGGATTAGGGGTAGCTTTAGGGGTAGGGTTAGGGTTAGGGTTAGGGTTAGGGGTAGCTTTAGGGGTAGGGTTAGGGTTAGGGGTACGATTAGGGGTAGGGTTAGGGGTAGGGTTAGGGTTAGAGTTAGGCTTAGGGTTAGGGTAGGGTTAGGGTTAGGGTTAGGGTTAGTGGTAGCTTTAGGGGTAGGGTTAGGGTTAGGGGTAGGGGTAGGATTAGGGGTAGGGTTTGGGTTAGAGTTACGGTTAGGATTAGGGTTAGAGTGAGGGTTAGGGGTAGGGGTTGGGTTAGGGTTAGGGCTAGCGTTAGGGTTAGGGTTAGGTGTAGGGTTAGGGTTAGAGTTAGGGTTAGGGGTAGGGGTAGGGTTTGGGTTAGAGTTAGGGGTAGGGTTAGTGTTAATGGTACGGGAAGGGCTACGGATAGGGGTAGGGTTAGTGTTAGGGTTAGGGTTAGGGGTAGGGTTAGGGTTAGAATTAGGGTTAGGTGTGGGTGTAGGGTTAGGGTTAGGGGTAGGGTTAGGGTTAGGGTTAGTGGTAGGGGTAGGGTTAGGGTTAAGGGTAGGTGTAGGGGTAGGAGTAGGTGTAGGTTTAGTATTAGGGTTAGGGTTAATGTTAGGGGAAAAGTTAGGTTTATGGGTAGGGTTAGGTTTAGGGGTAGGGTTAGTGTTAGGTGTAGGGTTAGGGTTAGGGTTAGGTTTAGGGTTAGAGTTAGTGGTAGGGGTTGGGTTAAGGTTAGGGTTAGAGTTAGGGGTAGGTGTAATCATTGGGTTAGGGTTAGAGTCAGGGTTAGGTTTAGGGGTAGAATTAGGGTTATGGGTAGGGTTAGGGTTAGTGGTAGGGTTAAGTTTAGGTTTAGGGGTAGGATTAGGGTTAGGTTTAGTGTTAGGGTTAGGGTAAGCGTTAGGGGTAGGGTTATGGTTAGGGTTAGGGTTACGGTTAAGGGTAGGGGTAGGGTTAGGGTTAGGGTTAGGGGTAGGGTTAGGTTTAGGGTTAGGGTTAGGGGTAGCTTTAGGGGTAGGGTTAGGTTTAGGGTTAGGGATAAGGTTAGGGGTAGGGTTAGGGTTAGAGTGACGGTTAGGGTTAGGATTAGGGGTAGGTATAGGGTTAGGGTTAGGGTTAGCGGTACGGGTAGGGGTAGGCGTAGGGGTAGGGTTAGGGTTAGGGTTAGGGATAGGGAACGTTTAGGAGTAGGGTTCGGGTTAGGGTTACGGTTACGGTTACGGGTAGGGTTAGGGATAGGGTTAGGGTTAGGGGTAGATTTAGGGGTTGGGTTAGGTTTAGGTTTAGGGGTAAGGTTAGGGGTAGTGTTAGGGTTAGGGTGACGGTTAGGGTTAGGATTAGCGGTAGGTGTAGGGTTAGGGTTAGCGGTATGGGTACTGGTAGGGGTAGGGGTAGGGGTAGGGGTAGGGTTAGGGTTTGGGCTTGCGCTAGGGTTAGGGTTATGTTTAGGACTAGGGCTTGGGTTAGGGTTAGGGGTAGAGTTAAGGTTAGGGGTAGGGTTAGGGTTAGGGTTAGGGTAGGGTTAGGGTTACGGTTAGTTTTAGGGGCAGGGTTAGGGTTAGGTTTAGGGGTAGGGTTAGGGTTTAAGGTTATAATTAGGTTTAAGTTTATAATTAGGTTTAAGGTTATAATTAGGGTTAGGGCTAGGGTTAGGGTTAGGATTATGGTTAAGGTTACGGGTAGGGTTAGGGTTAGGGTTAGGGTTAGGGTTAGCGTTAGGAGTCGGGTTAGGATTACGGTTAGGGTTACGGTTAGTGGTAGGTTAGGCTTAGAGTTAGGGTTAGGTTTAGGGTAGGGTTAGGTTTAGGGTAGGGTTAGGGTTAGGGTTAGGGGTAGGGTTAGGGTTAGGGGTAGGATTAGGGGTAGGGTTAGGGGTAGGGTTAGGGTTAGAGTTAGGCTTAGGGTTAGGGTTAGGGTAGGGTTAGGGTTAGGGTTAGGGTTAGTGGTAGCTTTAGGGGTAGGTTTAGGGTTAGGGGTAGGGGTAGGATTAGGGGTAGGGTTTGGGTTAGAGTTACGGTTAGGATTAGGGTTAGAGTGAGGGTTAGGGGTAGGGGTTGGGTTAGGGTTAGTGCTAGCGTTAGGGTTAGGGTTGGGTGTAGGGTTAGGGTTAGAGTTAGGGTTAGGGGTAGGGGTAGGGTTTGGGTTAGAGTTAGGGGTAGGGTTAGTGTTAATGGTACGGGAAGGGCTACGGATAGGGGTAGGGTTAGTGTTAGGGTTAGGGTTAGGGGTAGGGTTAGGGTTAGAATTAGGGTTAGGTGTGGGTGTAGGGTTAGGGTTAGGGGTAGGGTTAGGGTTAGGGTTAGTGGTAGGGGTAGGGTTAGGGTTAAGGGTAGGTGTAGGAGTAGGTGTAGGTTTAGGGTTAGGGTTAGGGTTAATGTTAGGGGAAAAGTTAGGTTTATGGGTAGGTTTAGGTTTAGGGGTAGGGTTAGTGTTAGGTGTAGGGTTAGGGTTAGGGTTAGGTTTAGGGTTAGAGTTAGTGGTAGGGGTAGGGTTAAGGATAGGGTAGAGTTAGGGGTAGGTGTAGGCATTGGTTAGGGTTAGAGTCAGGGTTAGGTTTAGGGGTAGAGTTAGGGTTATGGGTAGGGTTAGGGTTAGTGGTAGGGGTAGGGTTAGGTTTAGGGTTAGGGTTAGGGTTAGGGGTAGGGTTAGGGTTAGGGTTAGGGTTAGGGCTAGGGTTAGGGTTAAAGTTACGGCTTGGGCTAGGGTTAGGCTTAGGGTTAGGGTTAGTGTTAGGGGGAGTGTTAGGGTTAGGGTTAGGGTTAGGGTTGGGATTGGGGTTACGGTTAGGGGTAGGGTTAGGTTTAGGTTTTGGGTTAGGGCTAGGGCTAGGGTTAGGGTTAGGGTTAGGGCTAGGGTTAGGGTTAGAGTTACGGCTAGGGCTAGGGTTACGCTTAGGGCTAGGGTTATGGTTAGTACTAGGGCTAGGGTTAGGGTTAGTGTAAGGGGTAGGGGTAGGGGTAGTGGTAGGCTTAGACGTAGGGGTAGGGTTAGGATTAGAGTTAGGGTTAAGTTTAGGGTTAGGGTTAGGTTTAGTGTTAGGGGTAGGCTTGGGTTTAGGGTTAAGGGTTGGGGTAGGGTTAGAGGTAGGGTAGGGTTAGGGTTAGGGGTAGGGTTTGGGGTAGGGGTAGTGTTAGGGTTAGGGTTAGGGTTAGGGTTAGGGTTGGGATTAGGATTAGGGATAGGGTTATAGTTAGGGTTAGGGTTAGCGTTAGGTTTGGGGCTAAGGCTAGGGTTACGGTTAGGGTTAGGTTTAGGTTTAGGCCTAGGGTCAGGGTTAGGGTTAGGGTTAGGGTTAGGGTTTAGGGTTAGGGTTAGAGATAGGGTAGGGTTAGGTTTAGGGTTAGGGGTAGGGGTAGAGGTAGGGGTAGAGTTAGGGTTAGGGTTAGGGTGAGGATTGGGGTTAGGGTTAGGGCTATGGTTAGGGTTAGGGCTAAGTGTAGGGATAGGGTTAGGGTTAGGGCTAGGGCTAGGGTTAGTGTTAGGTTTAGTTTTAGGGTTAGGGTTAGGGCTAGGTTTAGGGTTATGGTTAGGGTTAGCGTTAGGGTTAGGGCTAGGGCTAGCGTTAGGGTTAGGGTTACGGTTAGGATTAGGGTTAGGGTTTTAGGGTTAGGGGTAGGGGTAGGGGTAGGGGTATCGGTAGGGTTAGGGATAGGGTTAGGCGTAGGGGTAGGGTTAGGGGTGGAATTAGGGTTAAGGTTACTGGTAGGGTTAGAGCTTGGTTAAGGTTAGGGTTAGGGATAAGGGTCTGGTTTGGGTTAGGGTTAGGGGTAGGGGTAGGGTTAGGGTTAGAGGTAGCATTAGGGGAATGGTTAGGGTTAGGGTTAGGGGTAGGGTTAGGGTTAGGGTTAGGGGTAGGTTTAGGGTTAGGGGTAGCGTAGGGGAAGGGTTAGGTTTAGGGGTAGGGTTAGGGTTAGAGTTAGGGTTAGGGTTACGGTTAGGGATAGGGTTAGGGTTAGGGTTAGGGTTAGGGTTAGGGTTAGCCGCAGGGTTAGGGATAGGGGTAGGGTTAGGGTTAGGGGTAGAGTTAGGGTTAGGGTTAGGGTTGGGGTTGGAGTTATGGTTAGGGGTAGTGTTAGGGTCAGATTTATGGTTAAGCCTAGGGGTAGCTTTAGGGTTAGGGTTAGGGTTACATTTAAGCGGTAGGGGTAGGGTTAGGTTTAGGGTTAGGGTTATGGTTAGGGGTATTGGTACGATTAGGGTTATTGTTAGGGTTAGGGTTAGGGTTAGGTTTAGCGTTATAATTAGGGTTATGGTTTGGGGTTTTGGTTAGGGTTATGGTTAGGGTTAGGGGTAGGGTTAGCTTAGGTCCAGGTTTAGGGTTAGGGTTAGTGGTAGCTTTAGGTGTAGGGTTAGAGTTAGGCGGAGGGGGAAGGTTAGGGGTAGGGTTAGGGTTAGGGTTACGGTTAGGGTTAGGGTTAGATTTAGGGTTAGGGATCGGTTTAGGTTTAGGTTTCGGGGTAGGGTTAGGGTTAGTGTTAGGATTAGGGGTAGGGGTAGGGTTTGGGTTAGGGTTAGGGTTAGGGTTAGGGGTAGGGTTAGGGCTAGGGTTAGGGGTAGTGGTAGGGGTAGGTTTAGGATTAGGGTTAGGGTTAAGGTTAAGGGTAGTGTTAGGGTTATGGGTCGGGTTAGGTTTAGGGGTAGGGTTACAGGTATGGGTAGGGGTAGGGTTAGGGTTAGGTTTAGGATTAGGGTTAGGGTTAGGGTTAGGGTTAGGGCTAGGGCTAGGGTTAGGATTAGGTTTATGGCTGGGGTTAGAATAACGGTTCGGGCTAGGGCTAGGGTCAGGTTT
>JANJXV010000668.1:407500-410000 GCA_024803745.1 Megascapheus bottae | reverse complement strand
GGGGTGAGGGTTAGGGTTAGGGTTATAGTTAGGGGTAGAGGTAGGGGTAGGGTTAGGGTTAGCTTTTGGGTTAAGGGTAGGGGTAGGGGTAGGTTTGTGTTTAGGGTTAGGAGTAGGGTTAGGGATAGGGTTATGGTTAATGTTAGGTTTAGGGGTAGAGTTTAGAGTTCGGGTTAGGTTTAGGGTTAGGGTTGGGTGTAGGTTTGGGGTTAGGGTTAGGGTAGGTTTGGGTAGGGGTAGGGTTAGGGTTAGGGGTAGGTGTAGGGGTAGGGGTAGGGTTAGGTTTAGGGTTCGGGGTAGGGGTAGGTGTAGTGGTAGCGTTAGGGTTATGGGTAGGTTAGGGTTAGGGTTAGAGGTAGGTTTAGGGTTTAGGTTAGGGTTGGGGTTAGGGTTAAGCTTACGGTTAGGGTTAGGGGTAGGGTTAGGGTTAGGGTTACGGTTACGGTTAGGGGTAGGGTTAGGTTTAGGGTTACGGTTAGGTGTAAGGTTAGGGTTAGGGTTAGGGTTAGACTTAGGGGTAGGGTTAGGGTTAGGGGTAGGGTTAGGGTTAGGGTTACGGTTACAATTAGGGGGTATTGTTAGGGTTAGGGTTATTGTTAGGTGTAGGGTTAGGATTAGAGCTAGGGTTAGGGTTATAGTTAGGGGTAGGGTTAGGGTTAGGGTTAGGGGGAGGGTTAGGGTTAGGGTTAGGGGTAGGGTTAGGGTTAGGGTTAGGTGTAGGGTAGGGATAGTGGTAGGGTTAGGGTTAGGGTTAGCATTAGGGGTAGGGTTAGGGTAAGGGTTAGGGTTACGTTTAGGGGTAGGGTTAGGGTCAGCGCAGGGATAGGGTAACTTTAGGGGAAGAGTTAGGTTTAGAGTTAGGGGTAGGGTTAGGATTAGGTTTAGGGGTAGGGTTAAGGTTAGGAGTAGCGTTAGGGGTAGGGTTCGGGTAGGGTTAGGGTTATCGTTAGGGGTAGGGTTAGGGTTAGGGTTAGGGTTAGCGTTTAGGGTTAGGGTTAGGGTTAGGGTTAGGGTTAGGTTTAGGGGTAGGGGTAAGGGTAGGCTTAGGGTTAGGGTTAGGGTTAACTGTAGGGTTAGGTTAGATTTAGGGTTAGGGTTAGAGTTAAGGTTAGGGTTAGGGTTATGGTTAGGGTTACGGTTAGGGTTAGGGGTGGTGTTAGGGTAGAGTTAGGGGTAGGGTTAGGGGTAGGGTTAGGGTTAGGGGTAGGGGTCGGGGTAGGGTTTAGGTTAGGGTTAGGGTTAGGGTTAGGGTTAGGGTTAGCGTTAGGGTTAGGGTAGGGTTAGGGTTAGGTTTAGGGGTAGGGGTAGGGGTAGGGGTAGGCTTAGGTTTAGGGTTAGGGTTAGCGGTAGGGTTAGGGTTAGGATTAGGGTAGGGTTAAGGTTAAGGTTAGGGTTAGGGTTATGGTTAGTGTTACGGTTAGGGTTAAGGGTAGGGGTAGGGTTAGGGTGGCGTTGGGGGTAGGGTCAGGTGTAGGGTTAGGGGTAGGGTTAGGGTTAGGGGTAGGGGTCGGGGTAGGGTTTAGGTTAGGGTTAGGTTTAGGGTTAGGATTAGGGTTAGGGATAGGGGTTGGGGTAGGTGTAGGGTTAGGGTTAGGGTTAGGGTTATTCATAGGTTTGGGTTTAGGTTTAGGGGTAGGGTTAGGGGTAGACGTATTTTTAGGGTTAGGGTTAGGGCTAGTGTTAGGGGTAGGGGTGGGGGTAGGGTTAGGTTTAGGGTTACGCGTAGGGGTAGGGTTAGGGTAGGGTAGGGGTCGGGTTAGGGTTAGGAGTAGGGTTAGGGTTAGGGTTATGGTAGGGTTAGAGTTAGGGTTAGGTTAGGTTTAGGGTTAGGGTTAGCATTAGGGTAAGATTAGGGTTAGGTTTAGGTTTACGGTCAGAGGTATTGTTAGGGTTAGGTTTCGGGGTAGGGGTAGGGTTAGGGTTAGAGTTATGGTTAGGGTTACGGTTATTGGTAGGGTTAAGGTTAGGGTTAGGGTTAGTGGTATTTTTAGGGTTAGGGTTAGGGTTAGAATTATGGTTAGGAGGAGGCTTAGGGTTGGGTTAGGGGTAGGGGTAGGGTTAGGGTTAGGGGTATGATTAGGGTTAGTGGTAGTGTTAGGGTTAGGGTTAGGTTATGGTTAGGGGTAGGGTTAGGTTTAGGTGTTGGCTTAGGGCTAGGGGTAGGATTATGGTTATGTTTAGGGTTAGGGTTAGAGGTAGATTTAGGGGTAGGGTTAGGGTTAGGGTTAGGGTTAGATTTAGTGGTATTGTTAGGGTTAGGGTTTCGGTTAGGGTTAGGGTCAAAGTTAGGGATAGTGCTAGGGTTAGGCTTAGGGTTAGGGGTAGGGTTAAGGTTAGGAGTAGCATTACGGGTAGGGGTAGGGTTAGGGTTAGGGGTATGGTTAGGGTTAGGGTTAGAGGTAGGGTTAGGGTTTGGATTAGGTTTAGGTTTAGGGTTAGGGTTAGCGATAGGGATAGGGTTAGGTGTAGGTTTATGGTTACGGTTAGGGTTAGGGTTTTG
>JANJXV010000668.1:400000-402500 GCA_024803745.1 Megascapheus bottae | reverse complement strand
TTATTGTTTGGGTTAGAGGTAGCTTTAGGGGTAGGGTTAGGGTTAGGTTTAGGGTTAGGGTTAAGGCTAGGGTTAGGGATAGGGTAGGGTTAGGGGTTCGGTTATGGTTAGGGTTAGAGTTATGGGTAGGGGTAGGGTTTGTGTTAGGGTAGGGGTAGGGTTAATGTTACCGGTAGCGTTATGGGTAGGGGTAGAGGTATGGTTAGGGGTAGGGTTAGGGTTAGAGTTAGGAGTAGGGGCAGAGTTTGGGTTAGGGTTAGGTTTAGGGTTAGGGTTAGGGTTGTGGGTAGGGATAGGGGTAGGTTTAGGGTTTGGGTTAGGGTTAGGGTTAGGTTTAGGGGTAGTGGTAGGGGTAGGGTTAGTGTTAGGGTTAGGGGTAGGGGTAGGGTAGGGTAGGGTTAGAGTTAGGGGTAGGGGTAGAGTTAGGGTTATGGGTAGGGTTAGGGTTAGTGGTAGGGTTTGGATTAGGGTTAGGTTTAGGGTTAGGGGTAGGGGTAGGGTTAGGGTTTGGGGTAGGGTTAGGGTTAGGGTTAGGGTTAGGTTTAGGGGTAGAGTTAGGGTTATTGGTGGGGTTATGGTAGGCATTAGTGTTAGGGTTAGGTGTAGGGGTAGAGTTAGGGATAGGTTTGCGGTTAGGGTTAGGGGTAGGGTTAGGGTTAGGGTTAGAGGTAAGGGTAGGGTAGGGTTGGGGTTAGGGCTACGGGTAGGGTTAGGGTTAGGGTTAGGGGTAGGGGTAGGGATAGGGTTAGGGGTAGGGATAGGGTTAGGGTTAGAGTTAGGGTTTGGGTTAGGGGTAGGGTTAGGGTTAGGTTTAGTCCTAGGGTTAGAGTTAGGGTTACGGTTAGGGGTAGTGTTTTGGTTAGGGTTAGGGTTAATTTTAGGGTTAAGGTTAGCATTAGGGGTAGGGTTAGGTTTAGGTTTAGGTTTACAGTTAAGGGTATTGTTAGGGTTAGGGATAGGGTTAGGGGTAGGTGTAGGGTTAGAGTTAGGCTTAGGGTTACGGTTAATGGTTGGTTTAGGGTTAGGGTTAGTGTTCGGGGTATTGTTAGGGTTAGGGTTAGTGTTAGAGTTAGGGTTAGCGTTATGGGTACTGTTAGCGTTAGGGTTAGGGTTACGGTTAGGGGTAGGGTTAAGTTTAGGGTTAGGGGTAGGTTTATGGTTATGGTTATTGTTAGGTTTAGGGTTAGGGTTACGGTTAGGGTTAGGGTTAGGGTTAGGGTTAGGGTTTCGGTTAGGGTTAGGGTTAGAGTTAGGGGTAGGGGTAGGGTTTGGGTAGGGGTAGGGGTAGGGTTAAGGTTAGGGGTAGCGTTACGGGTAGGGGTAGCGTTACGGGTAGGGGTAGGGGTAGGGTTAGGGGTAGGGTTAGGGTTAGGGTTAGGGGTAGGTGTAGTGTTTGGGTTAGGGTTAGGGTTATGGGTAGGGATAGGGGTAGGTGTAGGGTTTGGGTTAGGGTTAGGGGTAGGTGTAGGGGTAGGGGTAGGGTTAGGGTTATGTTTAGGGTTAGGGTTAGGGCTGGAGTTAGGGTTATGGGTAGGATTAGGGTTAGGGGTAGCGTTAGGGTTAGGGTTAGTGGTAGGAGTAGGGTTAGGGTTAGGGGTAGGGCTAGGTGTAGGGGTAGGGGTACGGTTAGTGTTAGGGGTAGGGCTAGGTGTAGTGGTAGGGGTACGGTTAGGGTTAGGATTATGGTTAAGGGTAGGGTAGGGTTAGGGTTAGGGGTAGGGATAGGGGTAGGGTTAGGGGTAGGGATAGGGGTAGGGTTAGGGGTAGGGGTAGGGTTAGAGTTAGGGGTAGGGTTAGGGGTAGGTGTAGAGTTAGGGTTAGGGTTATGGGTAGGGATAGGGGTAGGTGTAGGGTTTGGGTTAGGGTTAGGGGTAGGTGTAGGGGTAGGGGTAGGGGTAGGGTTAGGGTTATGTTTAGGGTTAGGGTTAGGGCTGGAGTTAGGGTTATGTGTAGGATTAGGGTTAGGGGTAGTGTTAGGGTTAGGGTTAGTGGTAGGAGTATGGTTAGGGTTAGGGGTAGGGCTAGGTGTAGGGGTAGGGGTACGGTTAGTGTTAGGGGTAGGGCTAGGTGTAGTGGTAGGGGTACGGTTAGGGTTAGGATTATGGTTAAGGGTAGGGTAGGGTTAGGGTTAGGGGTAGGGATAGGGGTAGGGTTAGGGGTAGGGATAGGGGTAGGGTTAGGGGTAGGGGTAGGGTTAGAGTTAGGGGTAGGGTTAGGGGTAGGGGTAGTGTTTGGGTTAGGGGTAGGGGTAGGGGTAGGGGTAGGGTAGGGTTAAGTTTAGGGGTTGGGTTAGGGTTAGGGTGAGGGTTAAGGGTAGGATTAGGTTAGAGTTAGGGTTAGGGTTACGGTTAGGGGTAAAGACAGGGTTAGGGTTAGGTTTAGAGTTATGGGTATGGTTAGGGTTAGGGTTAGGTTTAGGGTTAAGTTTAGTGGCTGCGGTAGGGTTAGATTTTGGGTTAGGGGTAGTTGTAGGGTTAGAGTTAGGGTTAGGGTTACGGTT
>JANJXV010000668.1:390000-392500 GCA_024803745.1 Megascapheus bottae | reverse complement strand
GTTAGGGGTAGGGGTAGGGGTAGGGGTAGGTTTTGGGGTAGGGTTAGGGTTAGGGTTAGGGTTTCAGTTAGGGATCGGGTTAGAGTTAGGGGTAGGGGTAGGGTTAGGGTTAGGGTTAGGGGCAGGGTTAAGGTTAGGGGTAGCGTTACGTGTAGGGGTATGGGTAGGGGTAGTTTTAGGGGTAGGGTTAGGAGTAGGGGTAGGGTTTGGGTTAGGGTTAGGTTTAGGGTTAGGGGTAGAATTAGGGGTAGGGATAGGGGTAGGTGTAGGGTTAGGTTTAGGGTTAGGGTTAGGGGTAGGGGTAGGTTTATGTTTAGAGTTAGGGTTAGGGGTTGAGTTAGGGTTATGGGTAGGATTAGGGGTAGGGGTAGGGTTAGGGTTAGGGTTAGGTGTAGGGGTAGGGGTAGGGTTAGGGGTAGGGTTAGGGTTGGGGTTAGGGGCAGGGTTAGGGGTAGTATTAAAGTTAGGGTTAGGGTTAGGGGTAGCTTTAGGGGTAGGGTTAGGTTTAGGGTTAGGGGTAGTGGTAGGGTTAGGGTTAGGGTTAGGGTTGGGGTAGGGTTAGGGTTGGGGTTAGGGTTAGGGTTAGGGTTAGGGTTAGGGTTAGGTTTGGAGTTAGGGTTAGGGGTAGGGTTATGGGTAGGGGTATGGTTAGGGTTAGGGTTAGGGTTAGGGTTAGTGTTAGGGGTAGGGGTAGGGGTAGGGTTAGGTTTAGGGTTAGGTGTAGGGGTAGGGGTAGGGGTAGGGTTAGGGTTAGGGGTAGGGGTAGGGTTAGGGTTAGGGTTAGTGTTAGGGTTAGTGGTAGGGGTAGGTTTAGGGTTAGTGTTAGGGGTAGTATTAAAGTTAGGGTTAGGGTTAGGGGTAGCTTTAGGGGTAGGGTTAGGCTTAGGGTTAGGGGTAGTGGTAGGGTTAGGGTTAGGGTTAGGGTTGGGGTAGGGTTAGGGTTGGGGTTAGGGTTAGGGTTAGGGTTAGGGTTAGGGTTAGGTTTGGAGTTAGGGTTAGGGGTAGGGTTATGGGTAGGGGTATGGTTAGGGTTAGGGTTAGGGTTAGGGTTAGTGTTAGGGGTAGGGGTAGGGGTAGGGTTAGGTTTAGGGTTAGGTGTAGGGGTAGGGGTAGGGGTAGGGTTAGGGTTAGGGGTAGGGGTAGGGTTAGGGTTAGGGTTAGTGTTAGGGTTAGTGGTAGGGGTAGGTTTAGGGTTAGTGTTAGGGTTAGGGGTAGGTTTAGGGTTAGGGGTAGGGGTAGGGTTAGGGTTGGGGTAAGGGGTAGTGTTAGGGTTAGGGTTAGGGTTAGGGGTAGGGTTAGGGTTAGTGTTAGGGTTAGGTTTAGGGTTAGCGTAAGCATTACGGGTAGGGTTAGGGTTAGGTTTAGGTTTACAGTTAGGGGTATTGTTAGGGTTAGCGTTAAGGTTAGGGGTAGTGTTAGGGTTAGAGTTATGGTTAGGGTTACGGTTAATGGTAGGGTTAGGGTTAGGTTTAGGGTTAGGGGTATGGTTAGGGTTAGGCTTAGAGTTAGGTTTAGGAGTAGGGTTAGGGTTAGGGTTAGAGGTAGGGGTAGGGTTAGGGTTGGGCTTATGGTTAGGGTTAGCATTAGGTGTAGTGTTAGGGTTAGGGTAGGGTTACGGTTAGGGGTAGGGTTAGGTTTAGGTTTAGGGTTAATGTTAGGGATTGAGTTAGGCTTATGGGTAGGATTAGAGTTAGGGGTAGGGTTAGGGGTAGGGTTAGGGGTAGGGGTAGGGTTAGGGTTAGAGGTAGGTTAGGGATAGCGGTAGGGGTAGTTTTAGGTGTAGGGTTAGGAGTAGGGGTAGGGTTTGGGTTAGGGTTAGGTTTAGGGTTAGGGGTAGGGTTAGGGGTAGGGATAGGGGTAGGTGTAGGGTTAGGTTTAGGGTTAGTGTTAGGGGTAGGGGTAGGGTTAGGGTTATGTTTAGAGTTAGGGTTAGGGGTTGAGTTAGGGTTATGGGTAGGATTAGGGTTAGGGTTAGGGTTAGGGTTATGGTTAGGGGTAGGGTTAGGGTTAGGGATAGGGTTAGGGTTGGGGTTAAGGGGAAGGGTTAGGGGTAGTGTTAAGGTTAGGGTTATGGTTAGGCGTAGCTTTATGTGTAGGGTTAGGTTTAGGGTTAGGGGTTGTGGTAGGGTTAGGGTTAGGGTTAGGGTTAGGGGTAGGGGTAGGGTTAGGGTTGGGGTTAGGGTTAGGGTTAGGGTTAGGGTTAGGGTTAGGGTTAGGTTTGGGGTTAGGGGTAGGGGTAGGCTTATGGGTAGTGGTATGGTTAGGGTTAGGGTTAGGGTTAGGGTTAGTGTTACGGGTGGGGGTACGGGTAGGGTTAGGTTTAGGTTTAGGTGTAGTCGTAGGGGTAGGGTTAGTGTTAGGGTTAGGGTTAGGGTTAGGGGTAGGGTTAGGGTTAGGGTTAGGCGTAGGGTTAGGGTTAGGGTTAGGGGTAGGGGTAGGGGTAGGGTTGGGGTAGGGGTAGGGTTAGGGTTAGGTTTAGGGTTAGTGTTAGGGTTAGTGT
>JANJXV010000668.1:375000-377500 GCA_024803745.1 Megascapheus bottae | reverse complement strand
GGTTTAGACTTAGGATTTCGGTTAGGGTTGGGGTTAGAGTTAGAGGTAGAGGTTAGCGTTCGGGTTATGTTTAGGGGTAGGGTTAGTGTTAGGGCTAGCGTTAGGGGTAGGGTTAGGGGTAGGTTTAGGGGTATGGTTACGGTTAGGGTTAGTGGTAGGGGTAGGGTTTGGTTTACGGTTAGGTTTAGGGTTTGCGTTAGGGTTAGGAGTAGGGGTAGGGGTAGGGGTAGCTGTAGGGTTAGGGTTAGGGTTAGGGGTAGAGGTAGGGGTAGGGTTAGGGTTATGTTTAGGGTTAGGGTTAGGGGTTGAGTTAGGGTTATGGGTTAGGGGTAGGGTTAGAGGTAGGCTTAGGTTTAGGGTTTCGGTTAGTGTTTCGGGTAGAGTTAGGGTTAGGGTTAGTGGTAGAGTTAGGGTTAGGGGTAGTGTTAGGGGTAGGGGTAGGGGTAGGATTAGTGCTATGGTTAGGGGTAGGGGTAGGGTTAGGGGTAGGGTTTGGGTTAGGGTTATGTTTAGTGTTAGGGTTATTGTTAGGGTTAAGATTACGGTTAGGGGTAGGGTTAGGGTTAGGGATAGCGTTCTGGTTAGGTTTAGGGTTAGGGGTAGATTTAGGGGTAAGGTTAGGGTTAGGGGTAGGGGTAGGGTTAGGGATAGGGTTAGGATTAGGGTTTCGGTTAGCATTAGGGTTAGAGTTAGGGGTTGGAGTAGGGTTAGGATTAGGGTTAGGGGTAGGGTTAGGGTTAGGGGTAGCGTTAGGGGTAGGCTTAGGGTTAGGATTAGGGGTAGGGTTAGAGTTAGGGTTAGGGGTAGGGGTAGGGTTTGGGTAAGGTTTAGGTTTAGGGTTAGGGATAGGGTTAGGGGTAGGGGTAGGGGTAGGTGTAGGGTTAGGCTTAGGGTTAGGGTTAGGGGTAGGGGGAGAGTTAGGGTTATGCTTACAGTTAGGGTTAGGGGTTGAGCTAGGGTGATGGGTAGGGTTAGGGTTAGGGGTAGGGGTAGGGTTAGGGTTAGGCGTAGGGCTAGGGGTAGGGGTAGGGGTAGGGTTAGGGTTAGGGTAAGGCGTAGGGATAGGGGTAGGGGTAGGGGTAGGGTTAGAGTTAGGGTTCGGGTTAGGGGTAGGGTAGGGTTAGGGTTAGGGTTATGGTTAAGGGTAGGGATTGGGTTAGGGTTTGGTTTAAGGTTAGGGGTAGGAGTAGGGTTAGGGTTAGTGGTAGAGTTAGGGTTAGGGTTAGAGTTAGGGGTAGGAGTAGTGGTAGGGGTAGGGGTAGGTTTAGGGTTGGGGGTAGGGTTAGGTTAGGGTTAGGGTTAGGGGTAGGGATAGGGTTAGTGTTAGTGTTAGGGTTAGGGGTAGGGGTAGGGGTAGGGGTAGTGTTAGGGTTAGGGTTAGGGTTAGGGTTAGGGCTAGCGCTAGGGTTAGGTTTAGATTAGGGTTAGGGTTAGGGTTAGGGGTAGCTTTTGGGGTAGGTTTAGGGTTAGGGTTTGGGCTATGGTTAGGGGTAGGGTTAGGGTTAGGTTTAGGGTTACGGTTAGGGGTAGGGTTAAGTTTAGGGTTAGGGTTAGGGTTAGGGTTACGGGTAGGGTTAGGGTTAGGGTTAGGGTTAGGGGTAGCTTTAAGGTAAGGTTTGGGTTAGGGTTAGGAGTAGGGTTAGGGGTAGGTTTAGGGTTAGCGTTACGGTTAGGGTTAGTGTTAGAGTTAAGGTTAGGTGTAGGGTTAGGATGTGGGTTAGGGTTAGGGGTAGGGGTAGGATAGGGGTAGTGTTAAAGTTAGGGTTAGGGTAATGGTTAGGGGTAGTGTTAGGGTTAGGGTTAGGGTTAGGGGTAGGGTTAGGGGTAGGGTTAGGACTAGGGTTTGGTTTGGGGTTAGGGTTAGGTTTAGGGGTAGGGTTAGGGTTAGGGTTAGGGTTAGGGGTAGGGTTAGGTTTAGGATTATGGTTAGGGTTAGGGTTAGGGGTAGGGTTAGGGTTAGGTTTAGGGTTAGGGGTAGGGGTAGGGGTAGGGTTAGGATTAGGGTTTGGGGTAGGGTTAGGGTTACGGGTAGGTTTAGGAGTAGGGTTTGGTTTGGGGTTGGGGTTAGGGTTAGGGGTAGGGTTAGGGTTAGGGGTAGGGGTAAGGTTAGGGTTAGGGTTGGGGGCAGGGTTAGGGTTAGGGTTAGCGTTACGGGTAGGGTTAGGGTTAGGGTTAGGGGTAGGGTTAGAGTTAGGGGTAGCGTTAGGGGTAGGGTTAGGGGTAGGGTTAGGGTTAGGGTTAGGGTTAGGGGTAGGGGTAGTGTTTGGGTTAGGGTTATGTTTAGGGTTAGGGTTAGAGTTAGGGTTAGCGTTACATTTAGGGGTAGGGGTAGGGTTAGGGGTAGGTTTATGGTTAGGTTTAGGGTTAGGGGTAGGGGTAGCTTTGGGGTAGGGTTAGGGGTAGGGTTTGGGGTAGTGTTAGGCTTAGGATTTCGGTTAGGGTTGGGGTTAGAGTTAGGGGTAGGGGTAGGGTTAGGGTTATGGTTAGGGTTAGGGTTAGT
>JANJXV010000668.1:347500-370000 GCA_024803745.1 Megascapheus bottae | reverse complement strand
TTTAGGATTAGGGGTAGGGGTAGGGTAGGGTTAGGGTTAGGGTTAGGGGTAGGGGTAGGGTTAGGGTTAGGGTTGGGGTTAGGGTTAGGGTTAGGGTTAGGTTCAGGGTTATGGTTAGGGGTAGGGTTAGGGGTAGGGTTAGAGATATGTGTAGGGTTAGGTTTAGTGGTAGGGGTAGAGCTAAGGGTAGGGGTAGGGTTAGGGTTACATTAGGGTTAGGGGTAGGGGTAGGGGTAGGGGTAGGGGTAGGGTTAGGGGTAGGGTCAGAGTTAGGGTTCGGGTTAGGAATAGGGGTAGACTTAGGGTTAGGTGTATGGTTAGGGGTAGTGGTAGGGTTAGGGGTAGGGTTCCGGTTACGGTTAGGTGTCGGGTTACTGGAAGGGTTAGTGTTAGGATTTGGGTTAGGGGTAGCTTTAGGGATAGGGTTAGATTTAGGGTTAGGGCTATGGTTAGGGGTAGGATTAGCGTAAGGGTTAGGGTTACGGTTAGGGGTAGGGTTAGGGTTAGGGTTAGGGTTAGCGTTACGGGCAGGGTTAGGGTTAGGGTTAGGTTTAGGGGTAGCTTTAGGTAAGGATTGGGTTAGGGTTAGGGTTAGGGGTAGGGTTAGGGTCAGGGTTACGGTTAGGGTTAGTGTTGGAGTTAAGGTCAGGAGTAGGGTTAGGGTTAGGGTTAGGGGTAGGGGTAGGCGTAGGGTTAAAATTAGGGTTAGGGTTACGGTTAGGGGTAGGGTTAGGGTTAGGGTAAGGTTTAGGGTTATGGTTAGGGGTAGCGTTAGGGTTAGGTGTAAGGTTAGGAGTAGGGTTTGGTTTGCGATTAGGGTTAGGGTTAGGGGTAGGGTTAGGGTTAGCTTTAGGGGTAGGGTTAAGGTTAGGGTTAGGGTTAGGGTTAGGCTTATGGTTATGGTTAGGATTAGTGTTAGGGGTAGGTTTAGGGTTAGGGTTAGGGTTAGGCTTAGGGTTAGGGTTAGGGTTAGCGTTATGGGTGGGGGTTAGGGTTAGGGTTAGGTTTAGGGGTAGCTTTAGGGTAAGGATTGGGTTAGGGTTAGGGTTAGGGGTAGGTGTGGGGTTAGTGATAGGGTTACGATTAGGGTTAGGGGTAGGGGTAGGGTTTGGGTTAGGGTTAAGTTTAGGGTTAGGGTTAGGGTTAGGGGTAGTGGTAGGGGTAGGTGTAGGGTTAGAGTTAGGGTTAGGGTTAGGGGTAGGGGTAGGGGTAGGGTTAGGGTTAGGTTTAGGATTAGGGTTAGGGTGTTGAGTTAGGGTTATGTGCAGGGTTAGGGGGAGGGGGTAGGGTTAGGGTTAGGGGTAGGGGTAGGGGTAGGTTTAGGGGTAGGGTTAGGGTTGGGGGAAGTGCTAAATGTAGGGGTAGGGATAGGGGTAGGGGTAGGCGTAGTGTTAGGGTTAGGGTTAGGGGTAGGGGTAGGGGTAGGGGTAGGTGTAGGGTTAGGTGTAGGGTTAGAGTTAGGGTTAGATTTAGGGGTAGGGGTAGGATTAGGGTTAGGGGTAGGGGTAAGGGTATGGGTAGGGGTAAGTGTAGGGGTAGGGTTAAGTTTAGGGTTAGGGGTAGGGTTAGGGGTAGGGTTATGGTTAGGGTTTTGGTTAGGGTTTGGGTTAGAGTTAGGGTTAGGTTTAGGGGTAGTGTTAGGGTTAGGTGTAGTGTTAGGGGTAGGGTTAGGGGTAGGGTTAGAGGTAGGGTTATTGTTAGGGTTAGGGATAAGGGTACGGTTTGTGTTAGGGTTAGGGGTAGGGGTAGGGGTACGGATAGGGGTTGGTGTATTGTTAGGGTCAGGGTTAGGGTTAGGGGTAGGGGAAGGGTTAGGTTTATGTTTAGGGGTAGGGTGAGGGGTTGAGTTAGTGTTATGGGTTAGAGTTATGGGTAGTGGTAGGGTTAGTGTTATGGTTAGGGGTAGGGTTAGGGTTAGGGGTAGCGTTAGGGGTAGGGTTAGGTGTAGGGTTAGGGGTAGGGTTAGGGGTAGATGTAGGGGTAGGTGTAGGGTTTGGGTAAGGGTTATGTTTAGGGTTAGGGTTACAGTTAGGGTTAGCGTTACGGTTAGTGGTAGGGTTAGGGTCAGGGGTAGGGTTATGGTTAGGTTTAGGTTTAGGGCTAGGGGTAGCTTTGGGGTAGGGTTAGGGGTAGGGTTAGGGGTAGGGTTAGGGGCAGCGTTAGGCTTAGGGTTTCGGTTAGGGATAGGGTTAGATTTAGGGGTAGGAGTAGGGTTAGGATTAGGGTTGGGGTAGGGTTAGGGGTAGGGGTAGCGTTAGGGGTAGGGTTAGGGTTGGGTTAGGGGTAGGGTTAGGGGTACAGTTAGGGGTTAGAGTTAGGGTTAAGGTTAGGATTAGGGTTAGGTTTAGGGTTAGGGTTAGGGTAAGGGTAAGGGTTAGGGTTAGGGTTAGGGTTAAGGTTAGGGTTAGGGTTAACGTTAGGGTGAGGGTTAGGGTAAGGGTAAGGCCTAGGGTTAAGGTTAGGGTTAGGGTTAGGTTTAGGGTAAGGGTAAGGATTAGGGTTAGGTTTAGGGTTAGGGTTAGGTTTAGTGTTACGGTTAGGGTTAGGTTTAGGGTTAGGGTTAAGGTTAGGGTTAGGGTTAGGGTTAGGAATAGGGTAAGGGTAAGGGTAAGGTTTAGGGTTAGGGTTAGGGTTAGTTTTAGGGTTAGTAAAGGGTAAGGGTTAGGGTTAGGATTAGGGTAAGGGTTAGGTTTAGGGTTAGGGTTTGCATTAAGGTTAAGGTTAGGGTTAGGGTAAGGGGAAGGGTTAGGGTTAGGGTTATAGTTAGGGTAAGGGTAAGGGTTAGAGTTAGGGTCAGAGTTAGGTTTAAGGTTAGGGTAAGTGTAAGGGTTAGGGTTAGGGTTAGGGTTAGGGTTAAGGTTAGGGTTAGTGTTAGGGTTATGGTTAATTTAGGTTTAGGGTAAGGGTAAGGGTTAGGGTTAGGGTTAGGGTTAGGTTTAAGGTTAGGGTTATGGTTAAGGTAAGGGTAAGGGTTAGGGTTAGGGTTAGGGTTAGGGTAAGGGTTAGGGTTAGGTTTAGTGTAAAAGTAAGGGTTAGGGTTAGGGTAAGGTTTAGGGTTAGAGTTAGGTTTAGGGTTAGGTTTAGAGTTAGGGATAGGGTTAGGGTAGGTTTGGGTTAGGGTTAGGGTTAGGGTAAGGGTAAGGGTTAGGGTTAGGTTTAGGGTTTGGGTTAAGGTTAGTGTTAGGGTTAAGGTAAGGATAAGCGTTAGGGTTAGGGTTAGGGTTAGGGTAAGGGTAAGGGTTAGGGTTAGCTTAAGGGTGAGGGTTAGGTTTAGGGTTAGGGGTTAGGGTTCGGGTTAGGGTTAGGGTAAGGGTTAGGGTTAGGGTTAGAGTAAGGGTTAGGGTTTGGGTATGGGTTAGGGTTAGGGTTAGTGTTAGGGTAAGTGTAAGTGTTAGGGTTATGGTTTGGGTTCTGGTAAGGGTAAGGGTAAGTCTTGGGTTAGGGTTAGGGTTAAGTTAAGGGAAAGGGTTAGTGTTAGGGTTAGGGTTAGGTTAAGGGTAAGGGTTAGGTTTAGGGTTAGGGTTAGGGTAAGTGTAAGTGTTAGGGTTAGGGTTAGGGTTAGGGTAAGGGTAAGGGTTAGGGTTAGGGTTAGGATTAGGGGTTAGGGTTAGGGTTAGATTTAGGTGTAGGGTTAGGGTAAAGGTAAGGGTGAGGGTTAGGATTAGGGTTAGGATTAGGGTTATGTGTAGGGTTAGGTTTAGGGTAAGGGTAAGGGTTACGGTTAGGGTAAGGGTAAGGATTAGGGTTAGGGTTAGGATTAGAATTAAGTTTAGGGTTAGGGTTAGCGTTAGGTTTGGCTTTAGGGTTAGGGTAAGGGTACGGTTTAGGGTTAGGGTGAGGGTTAGGTTTAGGGTTAGGGTTAGGGTTAGGGTTAGGTTAAGGGTTAGGGTTAGGGTAACGGTAAGGATTAGGGTTAGGTTTAGGGTTGGGGTTAGGGTTAGGGTTAGGGTTAGAGTAAGGGTTAGGGTTAGATTTAGGGTTAGAGTAAGGGTTAGGGTTAGGGATATCGTGAGCATTAGGGTTAGGGTTAGGGTTAGGGGTTAGGGTTAGGGTTAGGGTTAGGGTAACGCTCAGTGTTAGAGTTAGGGTTAGGGTTAGGGTAAGGGGTAGGGTTAGGGTTAGGGTTAGGGTTAGGGTTAGGGTGAGGGTTAGTGTAAGGGTTAGGGTTAGGGTTAGGTTTAGGGTTAGGGTGAGCGTCAGGGTTAGGGTTAGTGTTAGTGGTCAGGGTTAGTGTTAGCGTTAGGGTAAGGGGTAGGGGTAGGGTTAGGGTAAGGCTAAGGTTTAGTGTTAGGGTTAGGGTTAGGTTTAGGTTTAGGGGTTAGGGTTAGGGTTAGGGTATGTGTAAGAGTTAGGTTTACGGTTATGGTTAAGGTTAGGGTTAGGGTTAATGTTAGGATTAGGGTTAGGGTTAGTGTTTGGGTTATCTTTAGGGTTAAGTGAAGGGGAATGGTTAGGGTTAGGGTTAGGTTTCGGGTTAAGGTTTGGGTTAGGGTTAGGGTTAGTGTAAAGGTTAGGGTTAGAGTTAGGGTAAGGGTTAGGTTTAGGGTTAGGTTTAGGGTTAGTTGTAGGGTTAGGGTTAGGGTAAGGGTAAGGGTTAGGGTAAGGGTAAGGGTTAGGGTTAGGGTTAGGGTTAGGGTAAGGGTTAGGGTAAGGGTTAGGTTTAGGGTTAGGGTTAGGTAAGGGTAAGCCTAAGGGTTAGGGTTAGGGTTGGGTTTAGGTTTGGGGTTAAGTTTAGGTTTAGGGTTAGGGTAAGTGTAAGGGTAAGGATTAGGGTTAGGTTAGGGTTAGGGTTAGGGTTAGGGTTAGGTTGCAGGTTACAGTTAGGGTAAGGGTAAGTGTTAGAGTTAGGGTTAGGGTTAGTGTAAAGGTTAGGGTTATCGTAAAGGTTAGGGTTATTGTTAGGGTTAGGGTTAGGGTTATGGTTATGGTTAGGGTAGGGTTAGTGTTAGGGTTAGATTTAGGATTAGGGTTAAGGTAAGGGTTAGGGTTAGGGTTAGGGTTAGGTTTAGGGTTAGGGTTAGGGTAAGGGTTAGGGTTAGGGTTAGGGTAATGGTTAGGGTTAGGGTTAGTGTTAGGTTTATGGTTAAGGTTAGGGTTAATATTAGGGTTAGGCTTATGATTGGGTTTAGGGTGAGGGAAAGATTTAGGGTTAGATTTAGGTTTAGTTTTGGGGTTATGGTTAGGGTAAGAGTAAGGGTTAGGTAAGGGTTAGGGTTAGGTTAAGCGTTAGGGTTGGGGTTAGGGTTAGGGTTGGGTTTGGCGTTAGGGTTAGGGTAACGGTAAGGGTTAGGGTTAGGGTTAGGGTTAGGGTTAGGGTAAGGGTAAGGGTTAGGGTTAGGTTTAGGGTTAAGGTGAGCGTTAGGGTTAGGGTTAGGGTTAGGGGTTAGGGTTAGGCTTAGGTTTAGGGTTAGGGTTAGGGTTAGGGATAGGGTTAGGGTAGGTTAGGGTTAGGTTTAGGGTTTGGGTTAAGGTTAGTGTTAGGTTACGATAAGGGTAAGGGTTAGGGTTAGGGTTAGGGTAAGGGTAAGGTTTAGGGTTAGCATTAGGGTGAGCGTTAGGGTTAGGGTTAGGGTTTAGGGTTCGGGTTAGGGTTAGGGTTAGGGTAAGGGTTAGGGTTAGGGTTAGTGTAATGGTTAGCGTTAGGGTAAGGGTTAGGGTTAGGGTTAGTGTTATGATAAGGGTAAGTGTTAGGGTTAGGGTTAGGTTTCGGGCTAGGGTAAGGGTAAGAGTTAGGGTTAGGGTTAGGGTTGGGTTTAGGTTTGTGGTTAAGGTTAGGGTTAGGGTTAGGGTAAGGGTAAGGGTTAGGGTTAGGTTAGGGTTAGGGTTAGGGTTAGTGTTAGGTTGCAGGTTAGAGTTAGGGTAAGGGTAAGGGTTAGGGTTAGGATTAGGGTTAGCGTAAAGGTTAGGGTTAGCGTAAAGGTTAGGTTAGGGTTAGGGTTAGTGTTAGGGATATGGTTAGGGTTAGGGTTAGGGTTAGTGTTAGGGTTAGATTTAGGGTTAGGGTTATGGTTAGGGTTAGGGTAAAGGTTAGGGTTAGGGTTAGGGTTAGGGTTAGGGTTAGGTTTAGGGTTAAGGTGAGCGTTAGGGTTAGGGTTAGGGTTAGGGGTTAGGGTTAGGCTTATGGTTGGGGTAAGGGTTAGGGTTATGGTTAGGGTAAGGGTTAGGTTTAGGGTTAGTGTTAGGGTAAGGCTAAGGGTTAGAGTTAGGGTTATAGTATGGGTTAGGGTTAGGGTTAGGGTAAGACTAAGGGTTAGAGTTAGGGTTAGGGTTAGGGTTAGGGTTTAGGGTTAGAGTTAGGGTTTGGGTAAGGGTAAGGGTTAGGATTAGGGTTAAGTTTAGGGTAAGGGTAAATATTAGGGTTAGGGTTAAGGTTAGGTTTAGTGTTAGGGTTAGAGTTAGGGTAAGGGTAAGTGTTAGGGTTAGGGTTAAGTTTAGGGTTAGGGTTAGGGTTAGGCTAATGGTAAGGGTTAGGGCTAGGGTTAGGTTTAGGTTTAGGGTTAGGGTTAGAGGTAGGGTTAGGGTTAGGGTAAGCGTAAGGTTAAGGTTTAGGGTTAGGGTTAGGGTTAGGGTAAGGGGTAGTGTTAGGGGTTAAGGTTAGGTTTAGGGTTAGGTTTAGGGTAAGGTTTAGGGTTGGGGTTAGGTTTAGGGTGAAAGTTAGGGTTAGGATTGGGGTTAGGGTTGGGTTAAGGTTAAGTGTTCGGGTTAGGGTTAGGGTTAGGGTTAGGGTAGGCTAACCGCTAGGGTTAGGGTTACTGTTAGGGTTGGGTTTAGGATTGGGGTTAAGGTAAGGGTTAGGGTTAGGGTAAGGGTAAGGGTTAGGGTTATGGTTAAGGTTAGGGTTAGGGTTGACGTTAGGGTTAGGGTTAGGGTAAGGTAAGGGCTAGTGTTAAGGTTAGGGTTAGGGTTAGGTTTAGGGTAAGGGTAAGGGTTAGGGTTAGGTTTAGGTTTAGGGTTAGGTTTAGTGTTATGGTTAGGGTAAGGGTTAGGGTTAGGGTAAGCATTAGGGTTAGCGTAAAGATTAGGGTTAGCGTAAAGGTTAGGTTAGGGTTAGGTTTAGGGTTAGGGATATGGTTAGGGTTAGGGTTAGGGTTAGTGTTAGGGTTAGATTTAGGGTTAGGGTTACGGATCGGATTAGGTTAGGTTAGGGTTAGGGTTAGCGTTAGGGTTAGGGTTTGGGTTAAGTTTAGTGTTAGGGTTACGGTAAGGGTAAGGGTTAGGGTTAGGTTTAGGGTTAGGGTAAGGGTTAGGGTTAGGGTTAGTGTTAGGGTAAGGGTAAGTGTTAGGGTTATGATTAGGGTTTGGGTTAGGGTAAGGGTAAGTTTTGGGTTAGGGTTAGGGATAGGTTAAGGGTAAGGGTTAGTGTTAAGGTTAGGGTTAGGTAAAGGTAAGGGTTAGGGTTAGGGTTAGGGTTAAGGTAAGGGTCAGTGTTAGGGTTAGGGTTAGGGTTAGGGTTAGGGTAAGGGTAAGGGTAAGGGTTAGTGTTAGGGTTAGGGTTAGGGGTTAGGGTTAGGTTTAGATTTAGGTGTAGGGTTAGGGTAAGGGAAGGATGAGGGTTAGGATTAGGGTTAGGATTAGGGATATGTGTAGGGTTAGGTTTAGGGTAAGGGTAAGGGTTAGGGTTAGGGTAAGGGTAAGGGTTAGGGTTAGGGTTAGGATTAGAATTAAGTTTAGGGTTAGGGTTAGGGTTAGGGTTAGGGTAAGGTTTGGGTTTAGGGTTAGGGTAAGGGTAAGGTTTAGGGTTAGGGTTAAGGTTAGGTTTAGGGTTAGGGTTAGGGTTGGGGTTAGGGTTAGGGGTAAGGTTAGTGTTAGGGTAAGAGTAAGGTTTAAGGTTAGATTTAGGGTTAGAGTAAGGGTTAGGGTTAGGGATAGGGTGAGCATTAGGGTTAGTTTTAGGGTTAGGGGTTAGGGTTAGGGTTAGGGTTAGGGTATTGTTTAGGGTTAGGGTTAGGGTAAGGGTTAGGGTTAGGGTTAGGGTAAGGCTAAGTGTTAGAGTTAGGGTTAGGGTTAGGGTAAGGGTTAGGGTTAGGGTTAGGGTTAGCGTAAAGGTTAGGGTTAGCGTAAAGGTTATGGTTAGTATTGGGGTTAGGGTTAGGGTTAAGGTTATGATTATGGTTAGGGTTAGGGTTAGGGTTAGATTTAGGGTTAGGGTTAGGGTTAGGGTTAGATTTAGGGTTAGGGTTAGGGTTAGGGTAAGGGTTAGGGTTAGGTTTAGGTTTAGGTTTAGGGTTAGGGTTAGGGGAAGGGTTAGGGTTAGGTTTAGGGTTAGGGTGAGCATCAGGGTTAGGGTTAGTGTTAGTGGTCAGGGTTAGTGTTAGCGTTAGGGTAAGGGGTAGGGGTAGGGTAGGGTAAGGCTAAGGTTTAGTGTTAGGGTTAGGGTTAGGTTTAGGTTTAGGTGTTAGGTTTAGGGTTAGGGTATGTGTAAGGGTTAGGTTTACGGTTATGGTTAGGGTTAGGGTTAGGGTTAGTGTTAATGTTAGGATTAGGGTTAGGGTTAGTGTTTGGGTTATCTTTAGGGTTAGGTGAAGGGGAATGGTTAGGGTTAGGGTTAGGTTTCGGGTTAAGGTTTGGGTTAGGGTTAGGGTTAGTGTAAAGGTTAGGGTTAGAGTTAGGGAAAGGGTTAGGTTTAGGGTTAGGTTTAGGGTTAGTTGTAGGGTTAGGGTTAGGGTAAGGGTAAGGGTTAGGGTAAGGGTAAGGGTTAGGGTTAGGGTTAGGGTTAGGGTAAGGGTAAGGGTAAGTTTTAGGTTTAGGGTTAGGGTTAGGTAAGGGTAAGCCTAAGGGTTAGGGTTAGGGTTGGGTTTAGGTTTGGGGTTAAGTTTAGGTTTAGGGTTAGGGTAAGTGTAAGGGTAAGGATTAGGGTTAGGTTAGGGTTAGGGTTAGGGTTAGGGTTAGGTTGCAGGTTACAGTTAGGGTAAGGGTAAGTGTTAGAGTTAGGGTTAGGGTTAGTGTAAAGGTTAGGGTTATCGTAAAGGTTAGGGTTATTGTTAGGGTTAGGGTTAGGGTTATGGTTATGGTTAGGGTAGGGTTAGTGTTAGGGTTAGATTTAGGATTAGGGTTAAGGTAAGGGTTAGGGTTAGGGTTAGGGTTAGGGTTAGGGTTAATGTTAGGATTAGGGTTAGGGTTAGTGTTTGGGTTATCTTTAGGGTTAGGTGAAGGGGAATGGTTAGGGTTAGGGTTAGGTTTCGGGTTAAGGTTTGGGTTAGGGTTAGGGTTAGTGTAAAGGTTAGGGTTAGAGTTAGGGAAAGGGTTAGGTTTAGGGTTAGGTTTAGGGTTAGTTGTAGGGTTAGGGTTAGGGTAAGGGTAAGGGTTAGGGTAAGGGTAAGGGTTAGGGTTAGGGTTAGGTTTAGGGTAAGGGTTAGTGTAAGTTTTAGGTTTAGGGTTAGGGTTAGGTAAGGGTAAGCCTAAGGGTTAGGGTTAGGGTTGGGTTTAGGTTTGGGGTTAAGTTTAGGTTTAGGGTTAGGGTAAGTGTAAGGGTAAGGATTAGGGTTAGGTTAGGGTTAGGGTTAGGGTTAGGGTTAGGTTGCAGGTTACAGTTAGGGTAAGGGTAAGTGTTAGAGTTAGGGTTAGGGTTAGTGTAAAGGTTAGGGTTATCGTAAAGGTTAGGGTTATTGTTAGGGTTAGAGTTAGGGTTATGGTTATGGTTAGGGTAGGGTTAGTGTTAGGGTTAGATTTAGGATTAGGGTTAAGGTAAGGGTTAGGGTTAGGGTTAGGGTTAGGTTTAGGGTTAGGGTTAGGGTAAGGGTTAGGGTTAGGGTTAGTGTTAGGTTTATGGTTAAGGTTAGGGTTAATATTAGGGTTAGGCTTATGATTGGGTTTAGGGTGAGGGAAAGATTTAGGGTTAGATTTAGGTTTAGTTTTGGGGTTATGGTTAGGGTAAGAGTAAGGGTTAGGGTAAGGGTTAGGGTTAGGTTAAGCGTTAGGGTTGGGGTTAGGGTTAGGGTTGGGTTTGGCGTTAGGGTTAGGGTAAGGGTAAGGGTTAGAGTTAGGGTTAGGGTTAGGGTTAGGGTTAGGGTAAGGGTTAGGGTTAGGTTTAGGGTTAAGGTGAGCGTTAGGGTTAGGGTTAGGGTTAGGGGTTAGGGTTAGGCTTAGGTTTAGGGTTAGGGTTAGGGTTAGGGATAGGGTTAGGGTAGGTTAGGGTTAGGTTTAGGGTTTGGGTTAAGGTTAGTGTTAGGTTACGATAAGGGTTAGGGTTAGGGTTAGGGTTAGTGTTAGGGTTAGGGTTAGGTTTAGGGTTAGGGTTAGGGGAAGGGTAAGGGTTAGGGTTAGGGTAAGGGTTAGGGTTAGGGTTAGGGTAAGGGTTAGGGTTAGGGTTAGGGTTAGGGTTAGGGTAAGGGTAAGGGTTAGGGTTAGGTTTAGGGTTAAGGTGAGCGTTAGGTTTAGGGTTAGGGTTAGGGGTTAGGGTTAGGCTTAGGTTTAGGGTTAGGGTTAGGGATAGGGTTAGGGTAGGTTAGGGTTAGGTTTAGGGTTTGGGTTAAGGTTAGTGTTAGGTTAGGATAAGGGTTAGGGTTAGGGTTAGGGTTAGTGTTAGGGTTAGGGTTAGGGTTAGGTTTAGGGTTAGGGTTAGGGGAAGGGTAAGGGTTAGGGTAAGGGTAAGGGTTAGGGTTAGGGTTAGGGTAAGGGTTAGGGTTAGGGTTAGTGTTAGGTTTATGGTTAAGGTTAGGGTTAATATTAGGGTTAGGCTGAGGGTTGGGTTTAGGGTAAGGGAAAGGTTTAGGGTTAGATTTAGGTTTAGGTTTGGGGTTAGGGTTAGGGTAAGAGTAAGGGTTACGGCAAGGGTTACGGTTAGGGTAAGCGTTAGGGTTGGGGTTAGGGTTAGGGTTAGGGTTAGGGTTAGCTTTAGGGTTAGGGTAATTGTAAGGGTTGGTGTTAAGTTTAGGGTTAGGTTAAGGGTTAGGTTTAGGGTTAGGGTTAGGGTAAGGCTAAGGGTTAGAGTTAGGGTTAGGGTATGGGTTAGGGTTAGGATTATGGCAAGACTAAGGGTTAGGGTTAGGGTTGGGGGTTAGGGTTAGGGTTAGGGTAGGGTAAGGGTAAGGGTAAGGGTTAGGTTTAGGGTTAAGGTTAGAGTAAGGGTCAGGGTTAGGGTTAGGGTTAGGGTTAGGGTTAAGGTTAAGGTTAGGGTTAGTGTGAGGGTTGGGGTTAGGGTAAGGGTAAGTGTAAGGGTTAGGGTTAAGGTTAGGGTTAGGTTTAGGGTTATGCTAAGGGTTAGGGTTAGGGTTAGGGTTAGGGTTAGAGGTAGAGTTAGGGTAAGGGTTAGGGGTAGGTTTAGGGTTAGGGTTTGCATTAAGTTTAAGGTTAGGGTTAGGGTAAGGGTAAGGGTTAGGGTTATTGTTAGGGTTAAGGTTAGGGTTAGTGTTAGGGTTATGGTTAAGTTTAGGTTTAGGGTAAGGGTAAGGGTTAGGGTTAGGGTTAGGGTTAGTTTTAGGGTTAGGGTTATTGTTAAGGTAAGGGTAACGGTTAGGGTTAGGGTTAGGGTTAGGGTCAGGGTGAGGGTTAGGGTTAGGTTTAGGGTAAAATTAAGGTTTAGGGTTAGGGTAAAGATTAGGGTTAGGGTTAGGTTTAGGGTTAGGCTTAGGGTTAGGGATAGGATTAGGTTAGGTTAGGGTTAGGGTTAGGGTTAGGGTAAGGGTAAAGGTTAGGGATAGGTTTAGGGTTTGGGTTAAGGTTAGTGTTAGGGTTACGGTAAGGGTAAGGGTTAGAGTTAGGTTTAGTTTTAGGGTAAGGGTAAGGGTTAGGGTTAGCGTTAGGGTGAGCGTTAGGGTTAGGGTTAGGGGTTAGGGTTCGGGTTAGGTTTAGGGTTAGGGTAAGGGTTAGGGTAAGGGTTAGTGTTAGGGTAAGGGTAAGTGTTAGGGTTAGTTTTAGTGTTAGGGTAAGGGTAAGTGTTAGGTTTAGGGTTAGGGTTCGGGTTAGGGTAAGGGTAAGTTTTGGGTTAGGGTTAGGGTTAGGTAAAGGGTAAGGGTTAGGGTTAGGGTTAGGGTTAGGGTTAGGATAAGGGTAAGTGTTAGGGTTAGGGTTAGGGTTAGGGTAAGGGTAAGGGTTAGGGTTAGGGTTAGGGTTAGGGGTTAGGGTTAGGGTTAATTTATGTGTAGGGTTAGGGTAAGGGTAAGGATGAGGGTTAGGATTAGGGTTAGGATTAGGGTTATGTGTAGGGTTAGGTTTAGGGTAAGGGTAAGGTTTAGGGTTAGGGTATGGGTAAGTGTTAGTGTTAGGGTTAGGGTTAGGGTTAGGGTAAGGTTTGGGTTTATGGTTAGGGTAAAGGTAAGGTTTAGGGTTAGGGTTAGGGTTAGGGTTAGGTTAGGGGTAGGGTTAGGGTTGGGGTTAGGGTTAGGGTTAGGGTAAGAGTAAGGGTTAGGGTTAGATTTAGGGTTAGAGTAAGGGTTAGGGTTAGGGATAAGGTGAGCATTAGGGTTAGGGTTAGGGTTAGGGTTAGGGTTAGGGTTAAGGTTAGGGTTAGTGTTAGGGTTAGGGTTAGGGTTAGGGTAAGGGTAAGTGTAAGGGTTACAGTTAAGGTTAGGGTTAGAGTTAGGGTTAGGCTAAGGGTTATGGTTAGGGTTAGGGTTAGGTTTAGGTTTAGGGTTAGGGTTAGAGGTAGGGTTAGGGTTAGGGTAAGGGTAAGGGTAAGGTTTAGGGTTAGAGTTAGGTTTAGGGTAAGGGGTAGGGTTAGGGGTTAGGGTTAGGGTTAGGTTTAGGGTAAGGGTTAGGGTTAGGGTTAGGGTTAGGGTGAAAGTTAGGATTAGGGTTGGGGTTGGGTTAGGGTCGGGTAAGTGTTCGGGTTAGGGTTAGGGTTAGGGTTAGGCTAAGGCTAAGCGTTAGGGTTAGGGTTAGTGTTAGGGTTGGGTTTAGGGTTGGGGTTAAGGTTAGGGTTAGGGTTAGGGTAAGGGTAAGGATTAGGGTTAGGGTTAGGATTAGGGTTAAGGTTAGGGTTAGGGTTAACGTTAGGGTTAGGGTTAGGGTAAGGGTAAGGGCTAGGGTTAAGTTTAGGGTTAGGTTTAGGGTAGTGGTAAGTGTTAACGTTAGGTTTAGGGTTAGGGTTAGATTTAGTGTTAGGGTTAGGGTAAGGGTTAGGGTTATGGTTAGGGTTAAGGTTAGGGTTAGGGTTAGGTTTAGGGATAGGGTAAGGGTAAGGGTAAGGTTTAGTTTTAGGGTTAGGTTTAGTGTTAGGGTTAATAAAGGGTAAGGGTTAAGGTTACGGTTAGGGTTAGGGTAAGGGGAAGGGTTAGGTTAGGGTTAGAGTTAGGGTAGGGGTAAGTGTAAGGGTTAGGGTTAGGGTTAGGGTTAAGGTTAGGGTTAGTGTTAAGGTTTTGGTTAAGTTTAGGTTTAGGGTAAGGTTAAGGGTTAGGGTTAGGGTTAGGGTAGGGTTAAGGTTAGGGTTAGTGTTAGGGTTATGTTTAAGTTTAGGTTTAGGGTAAGGGTAAGGTTTAGGGTTAGGGTTAGGGTAAGGGTTAGGGTTACCGTTAGGGTGAGTGTTAGGGTTAGGGTTAGGGGTTAGGTTTCGGGTTAGGGTTAGGGTTAGGGTTAGGTAAGGGTAAGGGTTAGGATTAGCTTTAGGATGAGGGTTAGGGTTAGGGTTAGGGGTTAGGTTTCGGGTTACGGTAAGGGTTAGGGTAAGGGTTAGGGTTAGGGTAAGGATTAGGGTTAGGGTTAGTGTTAGGTTAAGGGTAAGTGTTAGTGTTAGGGTTAGGGTAAGGGTTAGGGTAAGGGTAAGCGTTAGGGTTAGGGTTAGGGTTGGGTTTAGGTTTGGGGTTAAGGTTAGGGTTAGTGTTAGGGTAAGGGTAAGGGTTACGGTTAGGTTAGGGTTAGGGTTAGAGTTATGGTTAGGTTGCAGGTTAGAGTTAGGGTAAGGGTAAGGGTTAGGTTTAGGATTAGGGTTAGCGCAAAGATTAGGGTTACCGTAAAGGTTAGGGTTAGGTTTAGGGTTAGGGTTAGGTTTATTGTTATGGTTGGGTTAGGGTTAGAGTTATGGTTAGATTTAGGGTTAGGTTAGGGTTAGGGTTAGGGTAAGGGGTAGCGTTAGGGTTAGGTTTAGGGTTAGGGTTAGGGTAAGGGTAAGGGTTAGGGTTAGGGTATGGATTAAGGTTGGGTTTTGGGTAAGGGAAAGTTTTAGGGTTAGATTTAGCTTTAGCTTTGGGGTTAGGGTTAGGGTAAGAGTAAGGGTTAGGGTTAGGGTAAGCGTTTGGGTTGGGGTTAGGGTTAGAGTTAGTTTTGGCGTTAGGGTTAGGGTAACGGTAAGGGTTACGGTTAGGGTTAGGGTTAGGGTTAGCTTTAGGGTTAGGGTAGGGGTAAGGGTTGGTGTTAAGTTTAGGTTTAGGCTTAGGGTTAGGGTTAGGGTAAGGTTAACGGTTAGGTTTATGTTTGGTGTTAGGGTGAGGGTTAGGTTTAGGGTAATGGTAAGGGTTAGGGTTAGGGTTCGGGTAAGGGTTAGGGTTAGGCTTAGGGTAAGGCTTAGGGTTAGGGTTAGGGTTAAGGTGAGAGTTAGGGGTAGGGGTAGGGTTAGGGTTAGGTTTAGGGTTAGGGTTAGGGTAAGGCTAAGGGTTAGAGTTCGGGTTAGGGTATAGGTTAGGGTTAGGGTTAGGGTAAGACTAAGGGTTAGAGTTAGGGTTAGGGTTAGGTTTAGGGTTAGGGGTTAGGGTTAGGGTTAGGGTTAGGGTAAGGGTAAGGGTTAGGTTTAGGGTTAAGGTTAGGGTAAGGGTAAGGGTTAGGGTTAGGGTTAGGTTTAAGGTTAGGGTTAGTGTTAGGGTTAGGGTTAGGTAAGGGTAAGTGTTAGGGTGAGGGTTAAGGTTAGGGTTAGGGTTAGGGTTAGGCTAAGGGTTAGGGTTAGGGTTAGGGTTAGGATTAGAGGTAGGGTTAGGGTTAGGGTAAGGGTAAGGGTAAGGTTTAGGGTTAGGGTTAGGGTTAGGGTAAGGGGTAGGGTTATGGGTTAGGGTTAGTGTTAGGTTTAGTGTAAGGGTTAGGGTTAGTGTTAGGTTTAGGGTGAAAGTTAGGGTTAGGGTTGGGTTAGGGTTAGGGTAAGCGTAAGTGTTCGGGTTAGGGTTAGGGTTAGGGTTAGGGTAGGCTAAGCGTTAGGTTAGGGTTAGTGTTAGGGTTGGGTTTAGGGTTGGGGTTAAGGTTAGGGTTAGGGTTAGGGTAAGGGTAAGGGTTAGGGTTAGGTTTAGTGTTAGGGTTAGGGTTAAGGTTAGGGTTAGGGTTAACGTTAGTGTTAGGGTTAGGGTAAGGGTAAGGGCTAGGGTTAAGGTTAGGGTTAGGGTTAGGTGTAGGGTAAGGGTAAGGGTTAGGGTTAGGTTTATGGTTAGGGTTAGGATTAGTGTTAGGGTTAGGGTAAGGGTAAGGATTAGGGTTTGGGTTAGGGTTAGGGTTAATGTTAGGGTTAGGGTTAGGGTTAGGGATAGGGTAAGGGTAAGGGTAAGGTTTAGGATTAGGGTTAGGGTTAGTGTTAGGGTTAATAAAGGGTAAGGGTTAAGATTAGGGATACGGTTAGGGTAAGGGTTAGGTTTAGGGTGAGGGTTTGCATTAAGGTTAAGGTTAGGGTTAGGGTAAAGGGAAGGGTTAGGGTTAGCGTTAGAGTTAGGGTAAGGGTAAGGCTTAGAGTTACGGCCAGGGTTAGGTTTAAATTTAGGGTTAGGGTAAGGGTTAGGGTTAGGGTTAGGGTTAGGGTTGAGGTTAGGGTTAGTGTTAGGGTTATGGTTAAGTTTAGGTTTAGGGTAAGGGTAAGGGTTAGGGTTAGGGTTAGGGTTAGGTTTAGGTTTAGGGTTAGGGTAAAAGTAAGGGTTAGGGTTAGGGTAAGGGTTAGGGTTAGGTTTAGGGTTAGGGTAAGGGTTAGGGTTAGGGTCAGGGTGAGGGTTATGGTTAGGTTTAGGGTAAAAGTAAGGGTTAGGGTTAGGGTAAGGGTTAGGGTTAGGTTTAGGGTTAGGGTTAGGGTTAGGGATAGGGTCAGGGTAAGGGTGAGGGTTAGGTTTAGGGTTTGGCTTAAGGTTAGTGTTAGGGTTATGGTAAGGGTAAGGATTAGGGTTAGGGTTAGGGTAAGGGTTAGGGTAAGGGTAAGGGTTAGGGTTAGCGTTAGGGTGAGGGTTAGGGTTAGGGTTAGGGGTTAAGGTTCGGGTTAGGGTTAGAGTTTGGCTAAGGGTTAGGGTTAGGGTTAGGTTTAGGTTTAGAGTGAGGGTTAGGGTTAGAGGTAGGGTTAGGGTTAGGATAAGTGTAAGATTAAGGTTTAGGGTTATGGTTAGGGTTAGCGTAAGGGGTGGGTTTAGGTGTTAGGGTTAGGGTTAGGTTTAGGGTAAGTGTTAGGGTTAGGGTTAGGGTAAAAGTTAGGGTTAGGGTTGGGGTTAGGTTTAGGGTAAGGGTAAGTGTTCGGATTAGGGTGAGGGTTAGGGTTACTCTAAGGCTAAGCATTAGGGTTAGGGTTAGTGTTAGGGTTGGTTTTAGGGTTGGGGTTAAGTTTAGTGTTAGGGTTAGGGTAAGGGTAAGGGTTAGGGTTAGGGTTAGGATTAGGGTTAGGATTAGGGTTATGTGTAGGGTTACGTTTAGGGTAAGGGTAAGGGTTAGGGTTAGGTTTAGTGTTAGGTTAGTGTTAGGATTAAGGTTAGACTTAGGGTAAGGGTAAGGGTTAGGGTTAGGTTTAGGGTTAGCGTAAAGGTTAGGGTTAGGGTTAGGGTTAGGGTAATGTTAAGGGTTAGGGTTAGGGTTAGGCTTAGGGTTAGGTTTAGGGTTAGGGTTAGGGTTAGGGTAAGGGTTAGGGTTAGGTTTAGGGTTTGGGTTAAGGTTAGTGTTAGGGTTAGGGTAAGTGTTAGGGTTAGGGTTAGGTTTAGATTTAGGGTTGGGGTTAGGGTTAGGGTAAGGGTTAGGGTAAGGGTAAGGGTTAGGGTTAGCGTTGGGGTGAGGGTTAGGGTTAGGGTTAGGGGTTAAGGTTCGGGTTAGGGTTAGGTTTAGGGTAAGGGTTAGGGTTAGGGTTAGAGTAAGGGTTAGTGTTAGGGTAAGGGTTAGGTTTAGAGTTAGTGTTAGGGTAAGGGTAAGTGTTAGGGTTAGGGTTAGGTTTCGGGTTAGGGAAAGGGTAAGTCTTGGGTTAGGGTTAGGGTTAGGTTAAGGGTAAGGGTTAGTGTTAGGTTTAGGGTTAGGTTAAGGGTAAGGGTTAGGGTTAGGTTTAGTGTTAGGTTTAGGGTAAGGGTAGGTGTTAGTGTTAGGGTTAGGGTTAGGGTTAGGGTAACGGTAAGGGTTAGGGTTAGGTTTAGGGGTTTGGGTTAGGGTTAGATTCAGGTGTAGGGTTTGGGTAAGGGTAAGGGTGAGGGTTAGGATTAGGGTTAGGATTAGGGTTATGTGTAGGGTTAGGTTTAGGGTAAGGGTAAGGTTTATGGTTAGGGTAAGGGTAAGGGTTAGTATTATGGTTAGGGTTAGGTTTAGGTTTAGGGTTAGGGTAAGGATAAGGTTTAGGGTTAGGGTTAGGGTTAGGTTTAGGGTTAGGGTTAGGGTTAGGTTACGGGTTAGGGTTAGGGTAACGGTAAGGGTTAGGTTTAGATTTAGGGTTGGGGTTAGGGTTAGGGTTAAGGTTAGGGTAAGGGTAAGGGTTAGGGTAAGAGTAAGGGTTAGGGTAAGGGTTAGGGTTAGGGATAGAGTGAGCATTAGGGTTAGGGTTAGGGTTAGGGTTAGGGTTAGGGTTAGGGTTAGGTTTAGGGTTAGGGTAAGTTTAAGGGTTATGGTTAGGGTTAGGGTAAGGGTTTGTGTTAGTGTTAGTGTTAGTTTTATGGTTAAAGTTAGGGTTAGGATTAGGGTTAGGCTTAGGGTTGGGTTTAGGGTAAGGAAAAGTTTTAGGGTTAGATTTAGTTTCAGGTTTGGGGTTAGGGTTAGGGTAAGAGTAAGTGTTAGGGTAAGGGTTAGGGTTATGGTAAGCGTTAGGGTTGGGGTTAGGGTTAGGGTTAGGTTTGGCGTTACGGTTAGGGTTAGGGTTAGGGTAAGGCTAAGGGTTAGAGTTAAGGTTAGGGTATAGGTTAGGGTTAGGGTTAGGGTTAGGGTAAGACTAAGGGTTGGAGTTATGGTTAGGGTTAGGGTTAGGGTTTAGAGTTAGGGTTAGGGTTAAGTTTAGGTTAAGGTAAGGGTTAGGTTTAGGGTTAAGGTTAGGGTAAGGGTAAGGGTTAGGTTTAGTTTTAGGGTTAGGGTTAAGGTTAGGGTTAGTGTTAGGGTTAGGGTTAGGGTAAGGTTAAGTGTTAGGGTTATGGTTAAGGTTAGGGTTAGGGTTAGGTTTTGGCTAAGAGTTAGGGTTAGGGTTAGGGTTAGGTTTATTGTTAGGGTTAGAGGTAGGGTTAGGGTTAGGATAAGGGTAAGGGTAAGGTTTAGGGTTAGGGTTAGGGTTAGCGTAAGGGGTGGGATTAGGGGTTAGGGTTAGGGTTAGGTTTAGGGTAAGTGTTAGGTTTAGGGTTGGGTTAGGGTTGGGGTTAGGTTTAGGGTAAGGGTAAGTGTTCGGATTAGGGTGAGGGTTAGGGTTACTCTAAGGCTAAGCATTAGGGTTAGGGTTAGTGTTAGGGTTGGGTTTAGGGTTGTGGTTAAGTTTAGTGTTAGGGTTAGGGTAATGGTAAGGGTTAGGGTTAGGGTCAGAGTTAGGATTAAGGTTAGACTTAGGGTAAGGGTAAGGGTTAGGGTTAGGTTTAGGGTTAGCGTAAAGGTTAGGGTTAGGGTTAGGGTTAGGGTAATGGTAAGGGTTAGGGTTAGGGTTAGGGTTAGGGTTAGGTTTAGGGTAAGGGTTAGGGTTAGTGTTAGGGTTAGGGTAAAGTTAGGTTTAGGATTAGGATTTGGGTTAGGGTAAGGGTAAGTGTTAGGGTTAGGGTTAGGGTTAGGTTTAGGGTTGGGTTCAGGGTTGGGGTTAAGGTTAGGGTTAGGGTTAGTGTAATGGTAAGGGTTAGGGTTAGGGTTAGGGTTAGGTTAAAGTTTAGACTTAGGGTAAGGGTAAGGGATAGGGTTAGGGTTAGGGTTAATGTAAAGGTTAGGGTTAGGGTTAGGGTTAGGGTAAGGTTAAGGGTTAAGTTAGGGTTAGGGTTAGGGTTAAGTTTAGGGTTAGCGTTAGGTTTAGGATTAGGGTAAGGGTAAGTGTTAGGGTTAGGGTTAGCATTAAGGTTAGGGTTAGGGTTAGAGTAAGGGTAAGGGTTAGTTTTAGGGTTAGGGTAAGGGTAAGGGATAGGGTTAGGGTTAGGGTTAGCATAAAGGTTAGGGTTAGGTTTAGGGTTAGGTTTAGGGTTAGGGTTAGGGTAAGGGTTTGGGTTAGGTTTAGGGTTAGCCTTAGGTTTAGGGTTAGCTTAAGAGTAAAGGTTAGGGTAAGGGTTAGGTTCAGGGTTAGGGTTAGGGTAAGGGTTAGTGTTAGGGTTCGTGATAGATTTTGGTTAAAGTTTAGGGTTAGGGTTAGGGTAACGGTAAGGGTTAGGGTTAGGGTTAGGGTTTAGGGTTAGGGTTAGGGGTAGGTTTAGGGTTAGGGTAAGGGTAGGGTTTAGGGTTAGGGTTACGGGTTAGGGCTAGGGTTAGGGTTATGGTAAGGGTTAGGGCTAGGTTTAGGGTAAGGATAAGGTTTAGTGTTATAATTAGGGTTAGGTTTGTGGTTAGGGTTAGGGTAAGTGTAAGGGTTAGGGTTAGGGTTAGGGATAGGGGTAGGGTTAGGGTAAGAGTAAGGTTAAGGTGTAGGGTTAGGGTTCGGGTTAGGGTAAGGGTTAGGGTTAGGGGTTAAGGTTTGGGTTAGCATTAGGGTAAAAGCTAGGGTTAGGGTTAGGTTTAGGGTAAGAGTAAGTGTTAGGGTTAGGGTTAGGGTTAGGGTAAGGTTAAGCGTTAGGGCTAGGGTTAGGGTTAGGTTTACAGTTGGGGTTAAGGTTAGCGTGAGGGTTAGGTTAAGGGTAAGGGTTAGGGTTAGGGTTAGGTTTATGGTTAGGGTTAGGGTAAGTTTAAGGGTTAGGATTAGGGTTAGGGTTAGGATTAGGGTAAGGGTTAGGTTTAGGGTTACGGTTAGGTTTAAGGTTAGGGTTAGGGTAATGGTTAGGGTTAGGGTTAGGGTTAGGGCAAAGGTTAGGGTTAGGTTTAGGGTTAGGGTTAGCGTAAGGGTAAGGGTTAGGATTAGGCTTAGGGTTAGGATTAGGTTTAGGGTTAGGGTTATGGTAAGGGTAAGGTTTATGGTTATGGTTATGATCAGGGTTATAGTTAGGGTTAGCGTTAGGGTTAGGTTTATGGTAAGTTTAAGACTTAGGGTTAGGGTTAGGTTTAGGGTTTGGTTTAGGGTTAGGGTAAGGTTTAGGGTTAGGGTTAGGGTTAGGTTTAGGGTTAGGGTTAGGGTAAGGCTAAGGTTTAGGTTTAGGGTTAAGGTTACGGTTAGGGTTAGGGTTAGGGTTTGGGTAAGGGTAAAGGTAAGGTTTAGGGTTAGGGTTAGGGTTAGATTAAGGATTATGGTTAGGGTTAGGGTAAGGGTTAGGTTTAGGTGTAGGGTTAGCATTAAGTTTAGGATTAGGGTTAGGGTTAAGGTAATGGTAAGGGTTAGGATTAGGGATACGGTTAGGGTTCGGGTAAGGGTTAGTGTTAGGGTTAACATTAAGGTTAGGGTTAGGGTTACGGTATGGGTAAGGGTTAGGGTTAGGATTAGGGTAAGGGTAAGGGTTAGGGTTAGGGTAAGGTGTAGGGTAAGGGTTATTGTAAGGGTTAGGGTTAGGATTAGGTTTACGGTTAGGGTTAGGTTTAGGGTAAGGGTAAAAGTTAGGGTTAGGGTTAGGGTCAGGGGTTAGGGTTAGGGTTAGGGTGAGTTTTAGGGTTAGGGTAAGGGTAAGGTTTAGGGTTAGGGTTAGAGTTAGGGGTTAGGGCTAGGTTTAGGGTTAGGATTAGGGTAAGGGTTACGGTTCGGTTTAGGGTAAGGGTAAGGTTTTATTTTTAGGGTTAGGTTAGGTTTGGGGTTAGGGTTAGGGTAAGGGTTAGGGTTAGGGTTAGGGTTAGGTTTAGGGTTTGGATTAGGGTTAGGGTAAGGTTAAGGGTTAGAATTAGGGTTAGGTTTAGGGTTAGGTTTAGGATGAGCGTTAGGGTTAGAGTTAGGGTTAGGGGTTAGGTTTAGGGTTAGGATTAGGGCAACGATTAAGGTTAGAGTGTTAGGGTTTGGGTTAGGGTTAGGGTTAGGGTTAGGTTTAGGTTTAGGGTTAGGATTAGGGTAAGGTTTAGTGTTAGGGTTAGGTTTAGGGTGATCGCTAGGGTTAGGGTTAGGGTTAGGGGTTAGGGTTAGATTTAGGGTTAGGGTAAGGGTTAGGGTAAGGTTTAGGATTTGGGTTAGTATAAGGGTAAGGGTTAGATTTAGGGTTAAGGTTAGGGGTTAGGGTTAGGGGTTAGGGTTAGGGTTAGGGTTAGGGTAAGGGTAAGGTTTAGTTTAAGGGTTAGGGTTAGGGTAAGGTTAAGGTTTAGCATTAGGATTAGTGTCTAGGTTAGCGTTAGAATTAGGGTTAGGGTTAGGGTTAGGGTTAGGGTAAGGGTAAGGGTTAGGGTTAGGGTTAGGGTTAAGTTTAGTGTTAGGGTTAGGCTAAGGGTTAGGGTTAGGTTTAGGTAAGGGTTAGAGTTAGGGTTAGGGTTAGGTTTAGGTTTAGAGTTAGGGTTAGGGTTAGGGTAAGGGTAAGGGTTAGGGTTGGTGTTAGGGTAAGGGTAAGGGTTAGGGTTAGGGTTAGGTTAGGATTAGGGTTAGGGTTAGTGTTAGGATTAGGGTAAGGGTTAGTGTTAGTGTTAGGGTTAGGGTTAGAGGTAGGGTTAGGGTTAGGGTAAGGGTAAGGTTTAGGTTTAGGGTTAGGGTTAGGGTAAGGGTTAGGGTTAGGGGTTAGGGTTAGGGTTAGTGTTAGGTAAGGTTTAGGGTTAGGGTTAGAGTTAGGGTAAAAGCTAGGGATAGCGTTAGGTTTAGGGTAAGGTTAAGTGTTATGGTTAGGGTTAGGGTTAGGGTAAGGGTAAGCGTTAGGGCTAGAGTTAGGGTTAGGTTTACGGTTAGGGTTAAGGTTAGGATGAGGATTAGGGTAAGGGTAACGGTTAGGGTTAGGGTTAGGGTTAGGTTTAAGTTTAGGGTTAGGTTAAGTTTAAGGGTTAGCATTAGGGTTAGAGTTAGGGTTAGTTAAGGGTTAGGTTTAGGGTTAGGGTTAGGTTTAATGTTAGGGTTAGGGTAAGGGTAAGGGTTAGGGTTAGGGTTAGGGTTAGGGTAAAGGCTAGGTTTAGGGTTAGGGTTAGGGTTAAGGGTAGGATAAGGGTTAGTGTAAGGGTTAGGGTTAGGGTTAGGTTTACGGTTAGTGTTAGGGTTAGTGTAAGGGTAAAGGTTAGGGTTAGGTTCAGGGTCAGGGGTTAGGGTTAGGGTTAGGGTGTGTTTTAGGGTTAGGGTAAGGGTAAGGTTTAGGGTTAGGGTTAGAGTTAGGGGTTAGGGCTAGGTTTAGGGTTAGGGTTAGGGAAAGGGTTAGGGTTCGGTTTAGGTTTAGGGTAAGGGTAAGTGTTAGGGTTAGGGTTAGGGTTAGGGTAAGGGTAAGGGTAAGGTTTAGGGTTAGG